>ML682018.1:23401152-23427505 GCA_007922195.1 Podocnemis expansa
GAGAGAGTTCAGAGGAGGGCAACCAAAATGATGAAAGGGCTGGAGCACAAGCCCTATGAGGAAAGACTGAAAGCATTAGGCTTATTTAGTCTGCAGAAGAGAAGATTGAGGGGGGATTTGATAGCAACCTTCAACTACTTGAAGGGATGCTCTAAGGAGGATGGAGCTTGACTGTTCTCGGTAATAACAGAGGACAGAACGAGGAGCAATGGTCTCAAGTTGCGGTTAGGGAGGTCGAGGCTGGATATTAGAAAAAACTTTTTTACTAGGCAAGTGGTGAAACATTGGAATGAGCTGCCAAGGGAGGTGGTGGAGTCACCATCTTTGGAGGTGTTTAAGGCACGGCTGGATAAAACCATGACTGGGATGGTTTAGTGGGAGTGGTCCTGCCTCTGGCAGGGGGTTGGACTCGATGACCTATGAGGTCCTTTCCAACCCTAGGATTCTATGATTCTATTATTCTAATCTATGATTAAGATAGGAGTGAATGGACATGTAGGTTCTTGTTTTGGTTTTTGAGTGCAATTTTGTAAGAAAAACATTCACACTGGTAAACTGCATTTTCAATATAGAAAGATTGTAGTTCAGGACTTCGAACTGAATTGAAAAATACTATTTA
The DNA here is from genome assembly GCA_007922195.1 of Podocnemis expansa. NCBI lineage: Eukaryota > Metazoa > Chordata > Testudines > Podocnemididae > Podocnemis > Podocnemis expansa. The sequence continues at coordinate 23,401,772 of ML682018.1, forward strand.
TTTTATCTTTTTTACATTGTAAATATTTGTAATATATAATGAGCACTGTACACTTTGTTTTCTGTGTTGTAATTGAAATCAATATTTGAAACTGTAGCAATACGTTCAAAAATATTTATAATAAAGTTAAATTGGTGTTCTATTATTTTTTACAGTGTGATTAAACTGTGATTATTCATGATTAATTTTTAATCAAGTGCATTTATTTCGAGTTAATCACTTGAGTGAATTGCAATTAATTGATAGCCCTACTAAAAACAGAAACATACTGCAATATGTATTGATCAAAGGAAGACATGTTCAATCAGGAAGGGAAGAGGCAAGCTTATATCAAAAATGGTTATCTCCCCAACAATCCAACTGGTATCAGAAGCTTGGACATAATAAGCTAAGAGGTTCTTTTCAACCCTGTCACAGAGAATTTTCTGCACCCATTATTCCCTTTCAAGATAGAAAAATTACATACAACATAAGACAAAATCCAGAAGATTTGGTAGAATATAAACTCTCATGCTTCTGAATATAAGCAAACCCCTAAATAAAGAGAAATAAACTTCCCTTATAAGCAGATTATTCCATTATCATCCATACCTTATACCTTAGACCCTTGACTAGACAGACCATTTACCTAAACCAGAATGGCAACTCCGGTGTCTTACATTTCCAAATTAGTGCTTGGGTGACTGAAGGTATAACTAGACACTGAGTCCACGTAACACCCAGCTAGCTCAATTGTTCAAGTATGACACTGTTAGGCATGTCAATTTGGTCTTCCAACTGTATGGGCATATGCTCTCCCTTATGGGCTGGGGTATGGATGAGAGTATCCAACAAGTTTTACCATCTCTTATGTAGAGGAATCTGCAATATCCCCAAATCAACTTGTTCCATTTTGTCTGACTGCAGCCTGAGCTGTGATGGTTTCCCAGTGGTATAGGACTCTCTTCTCAAGACTTATGGGCATTTAGTATCAGATAATATTGGGCAGGGAGGAAACAATTTTCAATTGTTTATACAAGATCAGTGTCCTGAAGTTTGTGGGCCTCTCCTCCAGCACACTGGTACATACAGCCAGTTGACCCAACCGCCTACTTTATCAACCATCGTATCAAACAAAGCTTTTTCTATTATCCATGACTATCTGATTCCCCTGTAATATCCTTTCCAGTAACACCATGATGTGACTAAGCAATACTTTATTAGTAACTCTATCCATATAACCAAATTTCATTTCTCATCTATATAGGATTAATAAATAAAATGTTTAAAAATTAATCTTTAAACTTGTTGTTTTCCATTCAAAATGCTCTGGGTTTTACATTGTCTGGCTTTATTTTTTTTAAAATATCCATTGTTTTTTATTATTAATGTCTATTTTAAAAAAGAATCCCTAATATTTTAATCTCAGTGCCAACTGCCAGAGGGTTTACTGATTTGTAAACTCCTAATCAGGTCTGACACACTCACTGACACTTTGCTGTCATAGTACTTAGCTGTAAAAAACATCATGTGCGGTAGCAAATGAAGTTGGTGACACACCAGTCAGTATCATAGTGTGAGGTATGTACAGTGTACAGATGGTGTGCAAAGAGTTGTGTGTGTGTGTGCTGGAAATGCTTTCTTAAAATATTGTTTTGGAACAGACTTCATAAACAAAAGAATGTTGATTTACTTGTCTCCCTAAAGCCTGAGACAATGGACATTGCATATGAACCCGAGTCAGCAGGAAAAGCAACTTGAGGAAGGGATGGAAATGACAACACAGCATCAGCAGACTCAGGCGCATACAGCTGGGGAAGACAACTTTATCTGGTGATATACTTCAGAAGAATGCATGTTGATGATTTACTGAACTATGGCCATGTCTACACCTAAAATCTTAGTTTGGACTTGGTTAGTCTGAAAAAAGTAGTTCAAAAGTTAGTTCGAACTAAGTGTGGGTTTTGGGTTTTTTTTGTTCAAACTAAAAAATGTGGTTAGTTCAAACTAAAAAAATAAAAATAAAAAAAAGCACTTAGTTCAAACTACCTGCTAGCTCAAACTTATTTAGTTTGAACTATCACGTCTACATTGTGCTAGTTCAAACTAAATATGCAAATTAGTTTGAACTAAGCAGTTAGTTCGAACTAACCATCCAAACTAACTAGCTCAAACTAAGCTTTGCTAAAAAAAAAAAAATGTTTTAGTTCAAACTAGGCAAAGCCTAGTGTAAACAGGGTTCAAATTAGATTGAATTAAGTCTCCTTAATTCAAACTAATTTGCTCGTGTAGACAGAGCCCATAAGAAGTAGAAGAGAGAGCTACTTTATTATCCATCACTGAAAAGACTCAGGCCATGTCTACACTGGCAAATTAGTCCAGATTAAGGATGCTTAATCTGGACTAATTTGGCCTATGGCCACAGTAGGCTCTCCTTAGTTCAAGCTGACAAATTTCTTAGTTCAAACTAAGGAACACTTAGTTCAAACTAGTTAGTACCAGCACTTTGTTTGAACTAGGCGTGATATGGACTTGGAACTAATGCTTAGTTTGAACTTAATAAATTCAAACTAAGGCAGTTAGTTCAAACTAAAAACATGGTCTAGTTTGAACTAAGCATTAGTTCAAACTAGAATACATGGTTAATTTGAATTTATAAGTGCAAAGTTAGAACTTCTTAGTTCAAAGTAACAAGTTCAAACTAGCTTTGGCTAGTGGAGACATAGCCTAAGAGGCCAGCACTCTTGGACTCTGTGGCTCACCCAGCCATTTGGGATGAGCATTCTGAGAACTGACTGTAAGTGAAAAATTGCCTGAGATCAGAATTGTAATGAGTTATAGGTTAGATGCTAGAAAGCCTTTCTGTTTTATTTATAACTATTTTCCATTTCTCTTATCCTTACTTACCACCATTTAAATCTCCCTTCTTTAATAATAAACTTGGGTTTGGTTTTAGCATAAAATCATCTCAGTGTTCTTTATTACAGTACAATGTAGGTCCTTGGCCAAACTAATGGGAGAGCGTATGCACTGTTTCTTTCGAGGCAGCAGCTGGTGGTAATTTCTGTGAGCATTCTGGAACAGAGGCTGGTTACTGCTGAGAAACACTCTTCCGGGGGAGAGTGGGGATGTGGATTGGGAAGTGGAGCTCACTGAACGTGAAAGACAAGGTTAAGATTGGCAGAGTTTGGAAGAGTTTCCTGGAGAGGTGGACAGGCTGGTGTGGCATGGAGCTAATGAACACAGAGTGAAGTTCCAGTAAAGCTCTCCATTGCTGACTCTGGGGGGTAATACAATAACTTAAGGGCACCACAAGAAAGAATCACACACAGAGGTGACATCTGGGGTAGGCAAAGCAGGTAACCATCTAGGGTCCCAAGCAGTAATGGGCCCCATCTCCAACTCAGTAGACAGCAGGGGCAGTCACCTGCTTTGCCTCCCCAAAAGCAGCAGGAGTGGAGAAAAGTTTAAGCCACGAGCTGGTCCTTTAAATCTTCTGCCCTGCAGGACACATGGGCCAGGGCAAGAGAAGGGTAGATGATTTAAAATCTGTCTCCACCAGGCTCAGGCAGTATGTTCATAGAGTGGTAAGCACTTATAGGCTGTGTTCAGACGTGAGTTTTATTTTGAAACAACAGCTGTTGTTTCGAAATAAAATTTCTCATGTCCACACAACGTACCGTTATTTTGAAACCGTTAAACCTAGCAGAAAACCGAAACAACTGTTGTTTTGAAACGATTGTTTTGAAACAACACCATTGTTTCAAAACAACTGTTTTGAAACAACATGTCCAAATGGCCTTATTTCGAAATAACCATTTCGAAATAACAGCTGTTTCGAAAGCCGGCTTTCCCTTAATTCGAATTAACTTATTTTGATAAGGATTTTATTTTGAAATGGGTTATTTCAAAATAACAATTACCGTGTAGACATACTATAAGGGTAAAGGAAAAGGGAGTTGAGCTAGGTGGAGTCGAGGAGGGGGCACATGAGGCAGGCTATGGGAGGGGGGTGGAATGTACCTTTGCTGAGGGCCCCAGGTGGCCTAAGGCCACCTCTGACACTAGGACAGGGATTTCATATCTCATGTGGCTCTCTTAATATTGTTTTCTTGAAGGCTACCACTGTCACATGACACTGTTTTAATGTCAAACACACTCAGATTCTCTGATAAATATCAATGCCTGTTCAGAGCAGGATGCTTTGCAACAACAAATATTATATAGCAACAAAGAGAGCAGAAACTTGCAGCCATGGAACTTGAGTCATACTAATGCTCTTATTAACTGTGTAAATGGAAATAAGACCATTGATGCAGACTTATGGCCGTTAAGAAAAATACAAATATCACATGCTTATGGGAAAAAAGATGTAAATACCAAGTAAAAATCCTGCTTACAATAATGTCAACAGCAAAATTCCCACTGAATTCAATGGAAGTAGGATTTCATCCTGTCTCTCAGGCCCTTGTAATGCACTCACTCAGGCTGAACCCCCATTAAAATCCCTGGGGCTCTAATGTAGGAGCAGGCATCTGCCTGTGCAGAGCTCATTGCAGGACTGTAGCCTAAGAATCTGCAAAAGGACAAATTTATTTAAAAGATGTATCTAATCTCCTATTACTTAACTCTTTTTCCTGAGCATAGCATTTTCTTCTTCACTGAATGATTCTTCTGCTTTAGGCCACACCATAAAAACAATATTTCCTTCTTCCAATACTCTTTGATATTGCTTCTTTAATCTCAGTTTACACATTATGTGTAATCAGGTTTTGAGCTTAAAGGGATAGTTTCAGTTATTATTACACCAGAAAAGATTAGTGATGTGAAGACGTATTCTCAAAACAAATACTTAAGTGTTTAAATGCTAAGGCATTTCCAAGGAAAAGCTGCATTTTGAACAATATGCTCTTGTAGAATTTTTAACATCATTATTATTACTATATCACCCAAAAGCTCCTGTCAGAAATAGGGTCTTCTCAAAGTGTTGCTGAGAAATATGTGTGGAATTGTTGTAATATTTTGGAATAATGATAATATAAAAGTTCAATCTTGGATGGTTTTTGTGACTGAGATTTTCATAACTGCTCGTTGAAACGTGTTCTGCAATAAAGAGATATTGAATAAGCATCAGCAAAGCAACCATGAAGCAGGACATGCATAGAGTGACCTAACTGATGCCAGCATGCCGAGATTTGGTGTTGTTTAACCAAATGATTTCACCAGTTCACACATCCACTTTTCAGAAATAAGGCCACTATTATTTTAGAATACCTCTACTTTAGCACTCGCCCCCCCCCCATACATAATGTGAAAGTGAAGCTTGAAATTAGAGCTAGGCAAAATAATTTTTGACCAAAACTTTTTTTCTGGTAAAAAAAAAAACAAACAGATTCATAGAAGAATAAGACTGGAAGGGTATTCAAGAGGACTTCTACTACAGTATTCTATGTTTACGATAAGACAAAGCAATAACTAGACCATTCCTCACGTTTTTCTAGCCTGTTCTTAAAAACTCTCCAGTGACAGAGATTCCATATACTCCCTAGCCCATTTGTTCCAGTCCTTAACTACCCTTGATAGGAAATTTTTCCTAATGTCCAGTTTATGCCTTCCTTACTACAATCTAACCCCTTTGCTTCTTGCCCTATCTTCAAAGGTTAACAAAAACAAGCTTTCATATACTTGAAAAGAGTTAATATGTCCCTTCAGTTTTCCCTTATGTAGACTAAACAAATCCAGTTATTTCCTATCTTTCTTCATAGGTCATGTTTTCTAGGCCTTTAATCATTTGTGTTGTTCTCCTCGGCTCTGTCTACACTTGGAATTTAGTTAGAATTAACAAAGATTAATTCGAACCAACCCAATGTAGCAGTGTTAATTCGAACTAACCATTGGTTTGAATTAACATGGTTTGCCTTTCTTTGTCCCAGGGTGCCTTCCTCTTTCTACGTATCGGGTGGGTGCATGGCCCTTCTTAGGTACCATGCTGCCACATTTCCCATGTTGCCCCCTCCTAAATCGAACTAGCGAATCCTGTCCATGGATATGGTAATTCAATTTAGGTTTCTAGTGGGGCTGTGTTAGTTCAAATTAACCATTATTAGTGTTAATTCATTTGAACTAACTTCTTAATTGCAGACATAGACCTCTGGACTTTCTTTAATTTACCCACATCTGGTGTTCAGAACAAACACAATAGTCAACTTGAGACCTTAACACTGTAGAGTAGAGTGAAAGAATTACTTCTTGCATCTTGCTTACAATATTCCTGTTAATACATCTCAAAATGATGTTTGCATTTGTTGTTGCAACAATCTTACACTGTTGACTTGTGATCCACTATACCCCTGAAATCCCTTTCCACAGTACTCCTTCCTAGGCAGTGAATCCCTCACTTTGTGTGTGTGCAACTCACTGTTCCTTCCTAAATGGAGTACTTTGCATTTGTCTTATTGAATTTCATCCAATTAACTTCAAGCCATTTCTCCAGTTTTTCCCAGATCATTTTGAATTTTTATGCTATCCTCCAAAGAATTTGTAACCCCTCTTAGCCTGGTAAAGTCTGAAGACTTCATAAGTGTACTTTTTATAACATTATCTAAATTATCTGTGAAGCCATTGAACAGAACCAGGCCCAGAACTGATTGCCCTGAACGGCACCACTCAGTATGTCCTTCTAGCTTGACTGTGAACCGATGATGATTACTCTCTGGAAATGGTTTTCCAACCAGTTATTCACCCACCTTATAGTAGCTCCATCTCTGCTATATTTCCCTAGTTTGTCAATGATAAGATCATATGAAACCATATCAAAAGCCTTATTCAATTTAAGATATTACATGTCTACCACTCCCCCACAGACCCCATCCACAAGTCTTCCTTCTTTGTCAAAGAAAGCTATTAGGTTGGTTGGACACTATTTATTCTATCAAAACATTAAGCTTAGTTTAGGATACAAGTTATTTCTTAGGTAGTTATGACCAACTCCTTGACTTACAATTATCCTCTTGATTTACATTAATCTGATTTAGAATCACTTAAAGTGTTGCTGTAGTCAGTAAACTTGTTTTATATAAAACGGCATGCATTGAATGAATGCAGAGACATGCACTCTAAGTGAGATCAGTTTCTTTGATTAACTGACGGACAAATGTAGAAGAGTTTGCAGGGTGCGGTGTATGGCACTGTACTCTGTAAGATGGCAATTCCCAGTGTTGCATCCAGGACGAGGGCTGCTGGCTGAGAGTCTATTCCATGATAGACCAGGAGTACTGGCCACAAGTGCTTCTTCACCCGATCAGGGACCAGTTACTCACAGAGACTGGGAACGGGCTGACCCAGGAGCTGGCAGTTCACAAAGCAAAGCAAGATAAATTGGGCCCAGGAGTGAAGGATTGGGTGACGCAGCCAGCCTATCATCCAGATTGTAGGGGGGAAGAATGTCACACCCTTAGAATTACTTCCCATGGCATCATCTTACCAATAAGCACCCTGAATTTGCTAAAGTTTGCATTCTTGAAATCCATTATTTTCATTCTGCTGTTTTCCCTTCTGCCTTTCCTTACAATCATGACCTCTACCATTTCATGATCACTTTCTCCCAAACTGCCTTCTGCTTTCAAATTCCCAACCAGTTCCTCCCTATTTCTCAAAATCAAATCTAGAACAACTTTTTCCCTAGTTGTTTTTTCCATCTTCTCCAATGCATTCCATGAACTTGTTCAATAACCTGAGCCCTGCAGTATTGTTTTCCGAATAGCTGTCCGAGTAGTTGAAGTCTTCCACCACCATTTGTGCTTTGGGAGTCTCATCTCCACTCAACAACCCTTCTTCCCGGAAGAGCAGCACCCCGTGCTCTAGTATGCCAAAGATTTCCTGTGGATATCATCAGTGCAGTGATGCATTCACCTCCAGGATCCATCGTTTTTTCCTGGACTGCAAGGATCAAAGGCTATGTCTAGGCTGCCAAATTAGTCCAGACTAAGGAGGCTTAGTCTAGACTAGTTTGGTCCGTGTCTACTCTAGCCTTTTAGCAAAGCTTAGTTCAAACTAGTTAGTTTAAACCAGGGGTGGCCAAAGTTACGGAGCTCAAGAGCCGCACAAATCAATTATTAAACCTTTGAAAGCCACACTGAGGTGTATAACCACATATTTTTACCTACTCTAAAATTACTAAGCTCAAAATTCACTGCACACTAATTTTATCATAAAAATAGAGCAAATATTGCCCCTACTAATGTCAGATTCTAATAATTATTTAAGGCTACTGTTGGAATAAAATTGGTTTTTCTATATAGGTACTTGTTATGCATGTTTAATTTTACTTCTTGATGTTAATATGGGAGGTGACTAGTTGGTGCTGCTCCTCCCCAGCACTAGGGTAAGAAAGTTAAGCAGCCAGGCAGTCTGACAGGCAGGTTGCCTGACTTTGAAATCTGCCTGGCAACAGGACAATATGGCTGCCCGCATGCGAGTGGCAGCTCCAGAACGTTCGTCCATATAGATTGATGAGGGAGATGGTGGTGCGAGAAGGGGCATGCCGGATTGGACAGTGAGTTCAGGGGTGCGAAAAAGGAAGCGCCATGACTGGACAGAGGGATGGCTTTTAAGCAACAATCTCTGAGGAGAGTGAGCTCCCTGTACAGTTGCTGCCCTGGGGGGCGTATGTGGAAGCCTGCACCAGTGCCTCCTCCTGATTTTTGAAGAGGAACAAGGAGAGCCTTGGGACCTCCTGAACTGGCATGAGGGAGTGAATTTCTGGTCCTGGAGAATCAGAGATTCAGACTGGGAGCGGAGGTCCCTAGTAGGCTCAGAAGAGGACGGGTGCACCTGGAAGTCCCTGAAGAGCTGGAGCCAGGGAGCCGGCTCCAGTTAAAAGGACTTTGCATCAGGGTGAATGGACAGTTGTTCCAGGACAGGCCAGAAGGGGCCCAGAAGCCGCCGAGCCAATCCTGGACCATGGTCAACTGCAAGGGATCAGGCCCACAGACTATTGAGGCCTACGCCATCTGGCGAAGCAAAATTGTGAGGCTCTACCCAGTGTGTGGGTGGCAGGTGCCAGGAGAGGCCAGGGCGTATAGCGATCCACAGTGAATTTACCTGACTTAGGGGTCCCAGGAAATCTTGGACACGGGATCAGAGAGTGTTGGGTTGCTGAGGGAGCTTAATACCTCATAAGGATATTTAGAGTGTTAAGTGGCTCAATCGTGTGTGATAAGTTTTCTTTACTGGTTTTCTTTTTCCCCTGGTTTCTTTCTCTCTTCTCCTCCTATTCCCTGAATGAATAGTGTTTGGTTAAGAACACGGCTGTCTCATGATTCTGTGAGTCCGTGTCAGAGCAGCACAGGTTGATAGACGCCTGCGGCGAGGGGGACCTGTAGAAAAGGAGGTCTAAGATCCATCTTCCTTAAGAGTTTTCCTTTAACATTACCATGAAACTACACCTATATAGTAAAAGCTTAGCTGTCGCTAGACGTAGACCACTACAGGCTTGTGGCAACTTTTTTTAAAATCTGGGCAGTAACTTGTCAATGCAGTAGCTAAAAGCTCTCCCAGATGCTGATCTCTAAGTATTGCACAATATTTTGAATTTCATTGTGGCATATGATGCTTCACAGCAGTAAGATGTGCCAAAAATGGAAAGTAATCTACATTCAGTTTTAAACTTTTCTCCTTTGTATTTTCATTTCTTAGTATTCCATATCATGTTTAGGACTTGTAAAACATGACTTTATTTTAACAAGTACACTGCAATAGGGCCTATGAGAAAATCTAAACATGCTATGGCTTCTCTGACCACGTCATGCTTCCCTCCCCCACCCCTGCTGCCACTTCCCTGCTGTCTCTTACCATGCTGCTGCTTCTCTACTCTCCCCTACCATGCTGCACTTCCACCGCCTACCGCCCCAACCATGCCCCCGTTTCCCTGCCAACATTTCTGCCAGTAAACTTGTTCACTAAAATACTCATGGACGGTGAAGAGAAAAGGTCTGTGGACTCAATAAGAAACAATTAATTTTAAAATGAAAGTAATAGTAAGGGAAAACACTGCTCTCATCTTAATCCTATGAAGAGATGCACACAGGGACACCTTTTCAACTGTTCAGAATCATAACAGATCAATGAGAATTTACCAGGACATAAAGCGCAAGATCAGAGCCTGTTTCAGTAAGTGCTTTGGTGACCTCCTTGGAATCCCTGATTTTGAACCGTTGACCTCAAACTCATCCCTGTTTTGCATTAGTTGTCCCATGCATTTAGTTGGATCTGAGTCAAGTGCTACCTCCCCTTAGGCTGGGGGAGTGGTTTTAGCAGTGGGTGGGCTTGCACCTGCTCACATCCCAGCCTCCAAATAGGCTCACCCTTAGAGTGCCTGCTGCCCTTAATATCTCACATAACTCAGAACTCCTTAGTTCAGACTAAGGAACTCTGAACTAAACGTGCTAATGTAGACATAGCCGAAGAGACCACCTGCCCTCAATTCCTTCATTTTTAATCCCAGAACCTGGTAGTCACTCCATTCAGTGTCATACCTTGTGATGTCATTAAAACCTGCATGGATGAATAGAATGAGGTAACAGTCAGAAGGCAATATGATCCTCAACAGTCCCTTTGTCACATTTCAGACACAGGACCCTGTAGACAGGGTACCACCTGGGATGCCTTGTCAGACCAATAGATGGGTGCCTCCATCCCCAAAATATTTAATAAGTGTAATGTCAGTTTCACCATGCAGGCAAAAATGAACAAAAAATTCCATGCACATACAAATCAAAATATTTTGTTTTCACATTTTCTAAACAAAAACATTCTGAGTTTTCAATTCAAAACGACTTTAATTTTATTTTTAAATTTTTAAAAAGGAAAAAAGCTCAAAATTGAACTACCTGTATTTTTGTTTCAGGTCAGACAAAATGTGTCATTTGAAACAAATTGACTGTGGTTTTGGTTTTTTACTTTTTGATTCACTGAAAATTTTGAAAAAAAAAAAAACAGTTTTAGTTTGGTCCACAGTGATTTTTATTTGCTTTTTTTTCCTGAATTGACAGCAAACCAAAAAAAAAAAAAAAATCCACTATAAATATAGCTCTATCAGAAATTCTATTAAAGAAAGCTCTAGATAAAAATTTGGGGTATTTTCACCTTTTCCCCCATTATTTTCTGAAGCTATGTCTACACTGCTGACGGTGCTGCCAACAGTCCAGGGTCGATTTCTCACTTTTCACTGAGCATCAGTAAAGACACACTCAATCAAATCCAGACGTTGCTGAAAGTTGATCTTTTAAAACCACCCCGAGTACCATAGTGCTGCATCAATGGGAGGGCATTTCCCATCAAGGCAGCACATTGAGGAAAGCCTTGGTAAGAAGGCATTAGGAAATCAATAGAAGATACTAAAGTTACTGTATGTAACTTATGTATCTCACAGTGACTACCGCCAAAATTTGCATCCAGTGTAGCCCAGGCCTAACTTGAAGAAGTGCAAGATGGACAAGGAGTCCTTCTCTTTTGCCTGTTCTCTGACCCTTCCCTGTATTTTTTTTTTTAAACATGGCTACTCTCTGCACCAGAGGTTGTCCTCCTCTGGATTCAAACTAGAGTACAAGCTAACTAGAAAGTGAGTCCCTGCCATTGTGATAGTTCTGGTGGTCATGCTGGAGCAACAGTCAATGTACAATTATAAGGGTCAGGCAGTGCTGGTGCTGGGTTAGGTAGAAAGTAGCAACAAGAGAGAACCAGATGACTCACACTCATTGACTGATGAAGGCTACCTTTTTCTTTGTACTTATTCCTTGCATATGTTTGTTTTATTCACTCACATATTTACTTATACTAAACAAAAAGTTCTCTAAGATGTGACACAGCTAGCTGTATCTAACAGTCAATTGACTCCTCCAGTAAAAGAAGAATATCTTGGTAGTGTGATCTATGCTGGGATCTGAAGGTTGTTTTAATCTTTTCTTTTTTTTTTTTTTAAACTGTCAAATAACTAGTACAGGTCCTCCACACTGCTTACAATGTAAAAACAATAGTTCTTACAATTAGAGCTGGATAAATAATGGATGTTTTGGTTCACTGGCAACTTGCATGACTATAAATTGCCACTATAAATTGTAATGGATAGCTACTGAACTAGAGAGAGAAGGAGACAGAAACAGAAACACAGACTGGTGGTTTGGATACTCATCTAGGCTGTGGGAGATGCAACGTCCCAGTCCTTTGCCAATGACTATTATTTTATACACAAAGGAAAAAATTCAGCTGGAGAAATTGAGAAACACCTTACATTATCATAATCCCAAATTCAAGTCTTTTTGATGTTGTCAAGGCTTTTTCCCCACTCTGGCACTCTGAGTGCAGAAGGTGGGGGCCCGCAACAGGGCAGAAAAGCCACTGGCCTTAAAGCCTGCTCTTAAAAGTCTCCAAGGCCTCCAATTCCTGGCCTTGCAGTGGTATCACTGCCACCACCCAAATGCAAAAAAACCTCTTGAGATCCAGGAAGGCGCACTTGGGAATTCCTCCCTGTGAGGCACTTGCAATCCTCTTTATTCCTCTCTCAGGAAAGTGACTGAACTCCAGCTGCAATATGAGCTGGAACTGGAACAGGGTTCCCTTTAGTAGCCGCCTGTGCAGTCTAAGGCACGTGCACACAAACCTCTTGTCTTTCCAGGAACAGAACCAGAACTTACTTCAAAAGTAAAATCTTTAATCAAAAAGGACAGATAATAAACACAGAGAGTTGCTTCTCTGGAAATTGACTTAGGTAGTTACAGAGTAGTGGGGGGCAAGTACATGTGCTCAGCACAGAGAAATCCAAGAAACAAGCCAAAAACAAAGAAAATACCCTGACCGTGTCTAAGTAAACATTCCCTGTTCTACCCACGCCTGGTCAGTAACAAATTTAACTTATCTCGGGTAAGGAGGTTGCTGGATTCTTCCTCAGGCCCCTCTGGCCTCCTCCTGATCCTTCCAGGAGCTCTGCTGCATCCAAACAGGCCCAGGCCAGGCTGCTGTCACCATTCAAAAACCTGTGCTTCATTCCTATTGGCTGTCCTGGGACTCACTGACCAGAGTGTTAACCCCTTCCTCCCCAAGGGTTATTACAGATGTTCTCTTGCAACTTGGGAGACCTAAATTCAAACCCTATCTCCACAACTGGAAAAAGGGGGAAATGAACCCTTGTCTCCCACATCTCAAGAGAGTTTCCTGACCACTTGGCTAAAAGTTATAAATGGGCTCACTGCCTCCTTCCCCAGTTGGTGCTTTGTGAAACTAGTTCTCTTTACCTTTTGTCTAAAAGCCTAAAACTGAAACAGAAGGTCTTCTAGCTGGGTTGAAATGAAGCATTTTGTTTCAACATTAATAAAAATGTTTGATTGTTCAGTTTAATCAAAACTATTCCACAAACAGGAGAAATTCACAATAGTTTCAGCAAATAAACTAATAGGAAAAGAAATTCACCCAGTCTGACTCATAGTGATGAAATTTAACACAGAAATGTTAGAACTCAAGAAGTAATAAACTAAATCATAATAAAATAAAAGACCTCATTCTCAGTTTAAATTTATTTTAATTCTACACTGTTCTCAGATGGTGATTTCAGTATCATACGCAACTACAGATTTTTAGTACAGGCCATTATCAATCTGTCAGTGATGCTTTATGACAATTAAAGATATGAGATTGTTAATGACAGTAAAACAAAAGTAATTTGAAAATGAGAAATGTCGATAATTAATGAAATGGCAATTCAGTTAAAAAAATCTTTTCTGAAAAATAATGCATATCCAAGCCAACTATGCAGTTAAAAATTTTTTTATCCCCCAATAGATAGAAACACAAGTCACTGTTACACTATTAGTTTACTGCAAATGCATTTTAACCAAGCGTTAAATCAACGGTAAATTCCGTTTTTAAAAAAAATCCATTGCTTAATGAAAGCTTCTTTTTCTGTCTCAGGGCTTCTCTAAACTGAAAATACTGCATCGATCCCATGGATCAACACAGCAGGACTGATTGAGAGGCCAGTGTAGATCTGCTCAGTCGATCCCAGCTGTGCTCTCCCATCAACTCAGTAACTCCACACCTCCAAATGGAGTAATGATGCATCGAAGGGAAAGCACTTCAAGTTGACACAGCTGAATAAAGATGCTGTGGTAAGTAAGAGTAACTAAGTCGACAGTAGATGTGCATTGTGTGGCACACAGATTGCATATCTTCCACTGACTTAGCCTAGACTATGCCTAAGAAGCTGTTAGTTTGGTTTAAGCTTGTATTCATGAGCTGTTGATTCCCCTGCAATTGCTTTCACTATATAGACCCACTATGATCTTTTTACTTTACGTACAGTTTTCTGTTATAGTTCCATGCTGAAATAGCATAACAGATTTACAAGCGTTAAGCTATGTTAGCTATTTATAAACTAAAAAATGATTTCCAGTCATCTGGGATAAAAATTACTATCACATTGTAACTATCATACATTTAAAACTTCCACAGATTTTTAACTCAGAAATGTGCTTTCTATGCAGCATAACCTGGTTGCTATTTGGAAAAAAGGAAATACATGAGAAAATGGTTGTTTAGAAAAGTTCTTCGGCTCCATTTTAAATTAGAGTGGTAAACAGAAGCTTCCACTTAATTCATGGCAGTACAAGTGGTGATGCCATATAGCACTGTCTTTTCTTCTAGTAAAAGTGTAGCATTTCCCTTAGGGGAGAAAAAGAGGGAGTTAATAAGATGTTTACCAACAATAAGTGTTACAGGACACCAGTAGCAGCCATCCTAGTTGGTGAACTCGGCTCTCAGACCTTTATCCAGAAGTTCTCAGCTTGTAGAATGCCACTTGGTTTGACCTAAGAAGTCAGAGGACTTTTGCTTTGATAAGCAATTTGTGGAAGCCATTCTAGGCCTTTTATCTATTTATCTATATCTTTTATCTGTCACCTCCTCTTAGCATATGTCCTAAGCCAGGATTGCTGATAAATCTGGAAAGAAACCCCATTAATGAGGTCACCTTCCAGGAGATATGTAAAATTTATCCAGAATTTCATCTTCATTCAGTCTGCCTTTCAGACACTCCTATCCCAATCATCCGTCAGACCTTTCTGTTTGCTATTTATGCTTAATCACAGGTTAAACTTTGTTCCAAGTCCTTCTGAGTTTATATGGCTTTGAAATAGCAGAAATTTACCTTTGTCCAGAATCTGACTTTGGGCTTGAAGTAACAGAAATTCCAAATGCTTGCGTATCTTCTCTCCAGTTGTTTAGAAGAAGAGACATTATCATCCTCTTTCTCCATTCAGCTGTGTGCTTATTTATTTATTTACTTAATCGCTCATTTATTTATTTATTATAGCTGCAGGAGAGTTTAGTGGGTAACCATGCTGTTCCTTTGTTCCTGGTAACAGTACTCTTATCACAGGCTGGTATTCCAATCCAGGTTTCTCTTTTTCTGTGAATGATTTGTTCAAACTCGAGTTTCATTTTCATATTTCTTTTATGTAACTTATGCTGCGTTCCTTATTGCAATCGAACTCATAAGGGTATAGCATTACCTATAAAACCTTTCCATATCTTAGGTAGCTCTCTTAATATTGTATTCTTCAAGTCCACCACTGTGATATGACACTGTTTTAATGTCAAACTCACACTCAGATTCTCTGATAAATACCACTGCCAATTCAGAACAGGATGCTTTGTAACAACAATTATATAGCAGCAGGGAGATCAGAAACTTGCAGCAATGGAACTGGAGTCATACTAATGCTCTTATTAACTGTGTGAATGGAAATAAATAAAACCATTGATGCAGATTTTTGGCCATTAAGAAAAATACAAATATCACATGCTTACGGGAAAAAAGATAATTATTTACAGGAATTCACATATCACCTATTCATTCTTAATCCACTTGTCTGATATGAGTCCATTAAAAAAACCTGCTCATTCCCCAGTGTACAGTGCTAATGCTCAGCAGCTTTCCTGCAAGCCACCACCTTCCTTCCCATTCAGTATTATTGTTATTGGTGTTACCAGAATTATTAGTGACCCCAGAGAGAATTTGGGCCCTTTTTAAGTGGGTGGGTAGGGAGCCATTATTGCTATCCATGGTTCAGATTACTGCTGGGAAGAAGCATTAGGAAGGTGAATGAGCAGATTTGTTGGGTGCCGCTTTGGGAAATGTAAACAGATCATTATCCAGGTATCTCAGTCCAGCTGGATAAGTGTATTCTCACACTGAGCAGATTTTCTTTGGCTTATATGTAGGCTTAACAGGTACTCTCTCTCAAGAGTTATTCCTCTAGATCCATTAGTAGAAGCCTGTGCATTGCACAAATAAGCCAGACTTTTTTTGGTTCCCATATAATGACTAAAGGATCTTGCTGCTGGGTGGTGGGGTGGAGGGGGGGTGTCATTACAAAGTGAGGGGTGGCTTGCTGTTGCCAGGAAATTAAGGTGCTGGATGGGGAAAGCAGATCATTAGGAAAGAGCAGGAGCTGGTAAATTTAAAACTCTAAAGGTATTTCCTTTCTGAACTTGCAGACTGGCTTTCCTTCAGTTTCTATACTGGACTTAAGGGATTGCTTTCAGTTTGCTTCAGGAGTTGGAGTAGGTTTACCTGCAGGAGCTGCTCCTGAAGAGCCATGGATTTAATTAGCTTTACCATCTCAAATATTTATTCAGGGAAAAGATAGGGTCCCAGGTATATTGTGGGGTTGGGGGAAGGATGTATGAACAGGGCCACCCAGAGGAAGGGCCACAGAGGCAACCTACTCCAAACCCCCACCAAGGAGGGGGCTCCCTGCCATGGCCCCTGCCTCAGCTTCTGACTCTATGTGTCTCGGGGAACACTGAGGCTGGGTAAACCAAGAAGGGCTTGGTAATTGGGAAGGTGTCTGGAGTGAGCTGAGATAGGAGACCTGGGGGTGGGCAGGGGTGGAAGGGGTTGTATGTGGTAGGGGTCTCCTCACATCAAAGCTGCCCCAGGCCCCAAAAAGCCTCTGGGGAGCTGTGTGTGTGAATGATTTCTAGTCAGGACCATCCCCAGGGGCATGCAGGGCCTGAGGCCAACCAGCCTGAGCAGGGCCCCACTCCTGCCGCACTGCCGCCCCTCCCCTGACCCAGTCTGGGGGCTGGGCTAGGCTCCACTCTGCCATGCCTCATCTGGGCCAGCCATCCCCGCCCCCAGGGCAAAAGAGCCAGCCGAGGGGAGGAGCCAGAGAGAGAAGCCCTGCCCATGGGCTGGCTCTTCCTGCCCCCAGAGCCAGATAGGAGCAAAGGCAGGCTCTGCGCTCCCCGCCCCCTTCCCCACTGCCTTTGGCTCTGCACCGAAAGCAGTGGGGAGGGGGTGGGGGACAGTGCGGCCATGGGAGGGGCAGCAGTTCGGGTCCCGCGCTGCCCTGCTTAGATCAAGACAGTGCGGGGCCCTCGGAACCATGGCCGCGGGGCAATTGCCCCTCTCACCCCTGCCCCTGGACAGCTCTGTTCCCAGTCAGGTCTTTGAAGGCTAAAGGGGGATTCTGGTGAAGAATGGGTGTGATTATTTGGGGTCATGTGGAAAGAGGATACAGGAGCAGGTTAATAATTAGCTAAGGGTAAAGGACAGAGCAGCTTGGACTACAGGGGATGAAGTGTATCTATAACCCCTACACAATCCAAACTCTCTCCACCTCTTCCTGGTTTCCACCATCCCTCCCCAGTTCCCTACATATTATCATCTTCCCCAACCCAACACCACCAAATTGCTTTGGCACCCCCTGCTGCTGCCTACACATATATATCACAGGCACCCTCATTATGCTGCTCTCCCCTGGTGGGTGGACCACTCTGCCTACAGAAGCAGCAAAGTGAGCAGCCTTCAGACATAAAGAGGTGGTGAGAAGCCAAAACACTTTGAAGAGAGCTGCATAAACACCCTTGATAACAACCTTCCACAGCAAGCATAGGTTCACACAATCCAAAGGGGCAGCCATGCTAGTCTAGTCCAGTAAAAAAAGCAAGGAGTCCTGTGGCACTTACAGACTAACAGATTTATTTAGCTCATTAGCTTTCATGGGAGAAAATCCCACTTCATCAGACACTTTCCCACAAGTATCTGTGCAACTTCCTTTAATGAAAGAAAATGGTCATGGATAGGATATCCTTCAAATACAACTACTCCTTTTATTCAAACTAATATCCCTGAGTGTGTTTTGGGAGATTTCACTCCATGCTCCCAGTGAGGAATTCTGAAGCAAGCAAGCACATTGTTGTTAATACCATTTGTATTAACTTAATTCCCAAAGGCTTCAAAAATGATTGGATTCCATAGCAGTAAGCAGCGTCCATATACACTCCTTGTCTGAGAGAGCTTATTGTTCAAATCTAAACAGGAGAAGTGAGTGTAATACTGAAACAAGGGCACCAAAGATGGAGCATACCTAACAGCAACAGGACCACAAGTCATAATGTACATGACCACCATGTACCTTATAACAATAGGTATTTTTAATAGACAATATCTATAACAAACACATTTCCTGACAGTTTTAATTTTAGGATTTGTCTCCTTTGTTTACGAAGATCATGAACTGCCAGGAAGCCTAGAGAGCATACACAGATATCAAGTAGCATCAAGGTTTCTAGTAACTATAGCATCAGAACTGATAGACTAGATTTGAGCAAAAACGATGGATTTGAATCATTTGATCATTTCTTTCATAAGAGATAGAGTCAACTACATTAGGCTGCCACTCAACCACAGTCTCTTTGTCTGCTAAACCCTGTATTAGCCATTCATACTTTGGCCATGTCTTTTTGTCTGGCTCCCAAAATCTAAGAATCATTTCAGTTAGATTATTTTTTATTTTTAGCCTAGTGACAAAAGCAGCCCAAAAGATCTCGTAGGCAATGTCTACACTGGCCATTTAGTTTGAGCTAAGGAGGCTTAATTCAAACTAAAATTAGTCCTTGTCTACATGGGAATTGCATTAAGTCGAATTAAGAAATTCCTTAATTCGACTTAATGAAAGCTTAGTTTGAATTAATAAGAACCCCCTGTTAGTTTGAACTAAGCCTTAATTCAACTCCTTAGTTCAAACTAAGAATGGTGTAGACCTGGATTAACTCTTAATTCAATTTTATTAAATTCAGATTAAGGACAGTTTGGTCAAATCAACAAAGTGAATAAAGTCAACTTAACTTTAAGTTGACTTAGTCCACTTTGTTAATTCGAATTAATAAGGTTGAGTTTAGTTTGAATTAAATTCAGACTACTTAGTTCAAATTAACAAATTCGACCTAACTTTTTCTAGTGTAGACATAGTCTTAGACTCTAAGGTCAGAAGAGACCAATATGATCATATAGCCTGACCTCCTCCACAATGCAGGCCACAAAACCTTATATATCCATTCCAGCTAAAAGCCTCTAACTTATGACTGAGTTATTTAAATCCTCAGATCATTATTTAAGGACTTTAAGATACCAAGAATTCACCGGCAGGTAAGCCACACCCCATGCTACAGAGGAAGGCAAAGATCTTTAAGTCACTCGATAAACCACCAAAACCTCAGTAGAGCTGTCTTACCACTTCAAAATAATCATGTGTAGCTTAAAAAAGTTGTCACATCATTCTGGTCTTTACTGCCCCCATCTGTGCAAGTTTCAAGTTTCCAACAAAAAAAGTGCAGATGAATAAGGAATTAATAAG
Source organism: Podocnemis expansa (assembly GCA_007922195.1). NCBI lineage: Eukaryota > Metazoa > Chordata > Testudines > Podocnemididae > Podocnemis > Podocnemis expansa. Next base: position 23,421,445 of record ML682018.1, read on the forward strand.
AGAGACGAAGTGAACAATTTGACTGAAGATCAGATCAAATGATTTTAAAAGCCTGCTGTTCATGATTCAATAAAATGTCTCTCACAGTATAATCTAATAGAAAAAAATAAAGTGACTGCAACAACAAAAATTTTCCAACATGAGACCCTGACATTGTTCTGTGGGCATTTGAGCAAGCATCTGTGCTATTGCTGAAGAGTAACTCTTCTTCCAGATGTAATACATTTTCTCCTTAAACTCCCTTGCCCCTGTGTAGAAGTTAGCTGTTTGTTTATGAGATAACCATCTTAATTACACTACTGAATCTATGTCCTTCTCTCAGTGCACACAAAGAACAGCTTCATTTCCTCTGTCATTGTTTCCCTTGGAGGGCGTCTATTGCTAAACTGAATCATTTCCTGTCTAATGAAACAAGGTAATAAACTTCACCCTGTAATCTCTGTACGGGTGCCACTTCCACAGAAAACAAGTAAAATTGCCTTTGCTAGCTAGTACATGCTAAAAGTCAAAGAAAATTTGGCATTAGTGGGTAGGTTATTTATTTATATTCTTACTCTAATCCTCACAGAAACTGAAACTAATCAAATCCCAAATTTTATTTTCCAAGTGTGGACCCCATGCATGGTTTACTTTAATTTTAATTCTTCTACAACATGCTTGTGAAAGGGGTTGCAATTATTTACCAACCTTTCCCAAGAGCACCATGTCAAGGAAAAAGTAACCCTCCTTTGGAGTGTATGGGATGTGGAAGGAAAGGTAGCATCTCAGAAGTTAGAGCTGTTGCATTCTCAAATGCTTTTTTTTTTCCCCCCACTGGTCCTCAGTCCACTTCTACATCTCACCGGTGATTCCAAGCAACTGCTAGAATGACAGCGGCCACCTGGGGGCACTCTGCTTCAACTGGAGGGCTAAACCAGGCTGAGGGATTGTCAGGGGAAAGGAAAATGCCTATCCCCTGGATAATGAGTCTGCTTTGACAGATCAGTCAGAAGATACCTTTTGATCCAACATCTGGAAAGCACTGCAGGAACATTACATGGAATATGTTAGGCTTGACAAGGCCATTCATTAAGACTAATGAAGATCCCAGTCATTGAGACACTTTGTGCCTCTGGTCTTTGACTTCAGAACTTACAGAGAGAAAGCACATAGAAGTGAGTTTGCATCTATGCCAATCATCTTCTCACTTAAACTTCTCATCCAAGTGTTTACCCACTATAGAAAAAGTTCTGCTGCAATGGGCGAGTGGTGAAGTGACAGGCGTGGGTGAAGACAAAGTCATAATCAAAGACATGCCTACAGATAACATAGGAATCTGGCTGCTTAGCCTTGAATGGTGGGTAGCAAGGGTGTTTGGCAACATCCCAGATGACTGAGCATCACTTTTTGGGACACAACTTCTCATGCAAGAAAGGGAAGAGGCTAGAAAAGATGCTTGCCTATCTCTAATCTGGTCAGTTAATCTGTTTTTATTCTATGGAAAAAACAAGAGTTTTCACTATGATGTTATGGAACATATAAACTCTAATGGATATAGATAACAAAACAGGACTTGAAAGGCATGGAGCATTAATTGCCAGGGACCTTCTAGATACCGGATTGAATAGCTGCCCTCAGCAAAACCAGACATGCAGACTGAGACTCCCTAAAGAAATTAAGAGATGGCCACACTTTCTGTTGGAAAGGGAAACCAGCAAAATAGGACAAAATGTATTACATCCGTTTCCCAATTAGAAACAGCCTGCTGAAATCAATGCAAGACTTACTTGTGAGCAAAAATGAACACCTAAATTACTGAATGAGTACACCAGAAAATCATGCTTTGCAGCTCTTGCCTGTGCTTATGCTTCAACTATGAACTGTACAGAGGAAACCAAAGCATGGCTCTATTCCAGTTGAAATCTATAGCCAGTGAAGAGATACTTATAGTTCTGGAAGACTTTCAATGCTAGAACTGGAAGAGCTAGTGAGGCTCATTGTGATGTAATAAAGACCAATGGAGTCAGAAAAATGAACAAACAAGGTTTCCTACAAAGCAAGCATATGGAACTTGAGCTCCAGTATTACTAACAAGTGTAAAATCTCTTGACTGCATTTGAGATGATAGCCCTGTCACTTAACTGATTATGTCAGTATACAGCAAAAGGACATCAAGGTAACCAATGAAATGTAAGGGGTAAACTGTTGGATTGACACAGGATAATCAGAGCCACTTTTAATTTGCATGCTGTTGTTCAACAGATTAAACCAAAATTGAACATAGCAAAGCTGATGAATCTATTTCTTCAAGGAAAACTGACAGAAAACTTGGAGGAAAATTTGATAGCATCACATCATCTCCCAGCATTACGTTTTTGTAATATGTTTAAATTGGCCATTCTTCAAGCCTTAAAAAAAACTCCAGGCAAAAAGCAACAACAGTACCAAGACTGGTTTGATGAAAATGGTGAAATCAGAAAGATCCTCAAAAAAAAAAAAGTTTGTGTCTTAGCAAAATGACAAAGAATCGGCACCAAACAAAGATAAATTCCAGGACTTGCAAGCCAAGGCTCCTAGACAGCTTTTGTCTTCTACCATATACAAGGTGAGGAAAGGAAGCAAAAGAAATACAGGGTTATTCCAATGCTAACACCTCGAAGATATTATATAGTTCACTGAAGACCATGTATGGCCCCATGTATGGCCCATCAAAACTGGGACTAGTCCCCCTAAAGCAAGGTGTCAAACTCATTTGTTATGGCAGGCCAGATTTGTCTTAAGTATACTTCAAGTCAGCCATCCATACCACAAATCAATATACTACAGCAGTCTCATGGCATCATAGTGTGCTGCATATGCAAAACTGCTCGAGAGAGAGAGAAGGAGGCCTTACGGAGCACCGTGTCACATATCTAGCACTCTGTGATGTCGCAAGATCTGACACTCTCATGGCATTGTGGAGTGTGCTCTCTCTCTCTCTCCCTCTCTGTCTCTCACAGGTCAGATGGAAGAGATTCATGGGCTGCATTTTTTACACCCCTGCCCTAAAGAGTTCAGATGGTTCAGCACTATTCAAGGACAAAAGAGCCATTCTGAAAGATGGTTGCAGCGCTTAGCTGAAGTATTCAGCCATCACTCTACTGTCAACCCACAGGGCTAGAGGAAGTGACCCAGCATCTTATATGTAAAGAGACTGCCTAGTCACCTACCACTGAGGATGTGAAAAAGCAATCAAACAAATGAAGTCATGTATATCACCTGACAAAATCAGTGTACCAGCTGAAATCTTTAATCTTTCAGACTCCAAAACTGTCAACTCTCTATATAAAATCATTACAGATATCTGGAAAGCTGAGGAAATTCTTCCAGACTTCAAAGATGCATTCATGCGTGTACTATACAAAAAATATAGGTGACAAAGCTGACTTTGGGAAAAATGGTTAACTTCTTGCTATCTGTAAGGAGTAAAATCCTCACCTGTATTTTGCTCAGATCAGCTTGTTTAAACAGTATCAGAGAAGTTTTCACCGGATATCCAGTGTGAATTTAGACCAGGTACCAGCACCACAGACATGATTTTCACTGAGAGAGAGAAAGAGATTCAGGAAATATATGTCAAACAGATCATGGACCTTTATGTTGCCTTCACTAGTATAAGAAAAGAATCAACATCTTTAGCAGAAATGACTTCTGGAAAATCGAGGAAAGCTTGTTTGCCCCCAAATTCATCACCATCACACCGAATTCCACAAATACCTAACTGCTCAGCTGTTCTTGGATGGTGGCCTTTCTGGCCATTTCTCATATCTGACGGGGGTGAAACAAGGTTGTATGCTGGCACTGGCCTTTTCCCCCCCCTCTTTTTTACATCCATTCTGAATTATGCAGTGGATAACCATCACAAAAGTCTTTGCATAAGGTACAGAACTGACAGAAAGCCTCATCAGCCTTCTGAAGGCTTAATGCAAAGACAAAAAGTATTGAGGAACTCGTATATGAAGCCTTTTTTGTAGATGAGTGTGCTCTACTTAGTTATAGTGAAAGGGACCTACAGGTCATCTTTTATGTGTTCTCAGAGGCCACTGAAGAGTTTGGATTCACCATCAGACTGGAGAAAACTGTACTCCTCTTCCAACCAGCTCCTTGAACCATTGACCACTGAGACAAACATCATCACTGATGGTATAGTGATGACTGCCTGGATTGAGAAATATTAAATAGAACGTGAAAGGTAAAACGGAACAGACCTGTGAAAAACTTTACCATAATGTGATTTTGATAAAACAATAAATGAGCCAAGAACACCTGATAGTGTAATACTATCATACTTGTTACTAAAGCAGCCAAAACTGGTAGCCCTTTCTGTAGGCCTGTACAGCTTTGACGTGACTAAGCCAAAAGGGAGGGGAGCCTTTTGCTCAAACTTTGGCTGACTGTGAGCCCCTTCCTGCTGCTTCCATTGGCAGGCCGGGAACTGTGTTTCAGGAAAAGACCAAGAAATTTATTTACGCATACCTGTAAGGAGACATTTTGTCTGGGCCTCAAGTTATGTAGATTATGTACGAACACAAATAATTAATTAGTAATCTGAAAACCTTAAATCTGGCTTTTGAAACTGCTGGCCCACATGTTGTTGTGGGGGTTTTTTTGTTGTTGTTGGTGGTGTTTTTTTTGTTTTGTTTTGTTTTTTGTTTTTTTTTTTGTTTTGTTTTGTGACATGTTATTGTCTACCAACAAGGATAAATGGTGATGGAAAGATCTGGACTCTTTAGATCTTTTCCTTAACACAACTTTAAGATCCTCAAATAACTGCTGGAAGGTCAGGCCAGTCAGAAAGTTATTACTGTTTCTACTCGAAAACTACTCCAAATGTCAGCAATTATTGAGGTTTGGGGGTGTTTATTAATTTGTGTCAGATGTTTGTAAGTGCTTGAGCCTAAACACTAGTGTATACTTCCAGCAAAATTCAACGACAGTCAACAGGAGTTATGTAAGTTACTCTGCATAACTTGCATAACTCCAATTAACTTTATAACTCCCCTTTAGTGTGCCATCTTCACTGTGCTGCACTGACAGGAAATGTACAGTATTTCCATCAACTTAGCACAACACCACTTGAGTGGGTGGTTTTATTAAGCTGATTTCCAGGTAGACTGAGCACATCTTAACTGACCACTCGGTGGATTCAGAAAAAAAAATCGATCTAATGGCAGCAACTTTGCTGCCATCAGTATAAACATATCTTAAGTAAAGTAGTTTTAAAATAAGAGCACTCTTGTGTTATACTGCTTCTACCAATCTGTTTCCTTTTGATTTATTTCCTGACACAGTCTTGCATAGAGTAAAGTTTGCAAGTCCTTCAGGTTTGCAGAACCTGACATAACAATAGGCTGTTCAACCACCAACACAATCAACAAAACAGATTATGTACAACACAGCATCCTTTTACAGGAATGAAAAAAATGAAGTTTACTGTAGACATGTGGTAATGCCAGATTTTCAATGGCAATCTGCACCAGGGGCATCGCTAGCGCCAGGCACTCCGGGGCACGTGCCCCAAACCCCAGTGCCAGTGCCCCAGATCTCTGGCCCAATCGGGCCGAGAACCAGGGCCCAGCCATCAGCGGCCACGGCAGCCCCCTCTCCAGCTGGGGATCCAGGGCCCAGCTGCCCCATCATAGAAGCATAGAATCATAGGGTTGGAAGGGACCTCATGAGGTCATCTAGTCCAACCCCCTGCCAGAGGCAAGACCACTCCCACTAAACCATCCCAGTCATGATTTTCTCCAGCTGGCCCTTAAACACCTCCAAAGATGGAGATTCTACCACCTCCCTAGGCAGCTCATTCCAATGCTTCACCACTCGCCTAGTAAAAAAGTTTTTTCTAATATCCAGCCTCGATCTCCCTAACTGTAACTTGAGACCATTGCTCCTCATTCTGTCCTTCGTTACTACTGAGAATAGCTGAGCTCCATCCTCCTTGGAGCATCACTTCAAGTAGTTGAAGGTTGCTATCAATCCCCCCTCAATCTCCTCTTCTGCAGACTAAATAAGCCTAATGCTTTCAGTCTTTCCTCATAGG
>ML682018.1:23427515-23606731 GCA_007922195.1 Podocnemis expansa
CCAGCTAGACATGGAACCATTGATTCCTACACGCTGAAACCGTTGATCTAGCCAGTTTTCTATCCACCTTATAGTCCGCCTATTCAACCCATACTTCCTTAATTTGCCAATGAGAATGCTGTGGGAAACTGTATCAAAAGCCTTGCTAAAATCAAGGTATATCACATCAACGGTTCTTCCTGCATCCAGAAAACCAGTCATCTGCTCATAGAAGGAAATGAGATTGGTCAGATATGATTTACCCTTGGTAAATCCATGCTGACTGTTCCTGATCACTTTGTTTTCCTCTACGTGTTTTAGGATGGATTCTTTGAGAATCTTCTCCATAATTTTTCCAGGGATTGAGGTGAGGCTGACAAGTCTGTAATTCCCCGGATCCTCCTTTTTCCCTTTCTTGAAAATAGGCACTACATTTGCTTTCTTCCAATCCTCTGGCACCTCCCCCGTTCTCCATGAGTTTTGAAAGATAATGGACAGCGGTGCTGCTATCTCATTGGCCAATTCCCTTAGCACCCTTGGATGCAGTTCGTCCGGCCCCATGGACCTGTGCACATCCAACTTCCTTAAGCAGTCCCTAACCTGACCTTCCATCACCAAGGGCCTCTCTTCTTCTCTCCAATCTGCCATACCCATAGTAGTGGGCTGGGAGCTGATCCTGCCTGTGAAAACTGAAGCAAAAATAGCATTGAGCACTTCAGCTTTTCCCTCATCCTCTGTCATGAGGATGCCTGCCCCATTCAGTAAGGGACCTACACCTTCCCGGATCCTCTTCTTGTTATTATCATACTTATAGAACCCCTTCCTGATACTCTTTACATCCCTCACTAGCCGCAACTCCAGTTGTCCTTTGGCCTTTCTGATTTTATCCCTGCAGTCCCTAGCAATACCTTTATATGCCTCCTTAGTCATCTGACCAAGCTTCCACTTCCTGTAAGATGCAGGGCCTAGCCGCCTGTGGCGGCGCCTGGCCCTGTCCCTGACCAGGGGGCGTGACCTGTGGGCTGGGGGCATGGCCTGCGGCCTGGGGGGGCAGGGCCTGGGCCCACACCCCGAGTCCCTTCCCCAGCCAGTGATGCCCCTGATCTGCACATTGCTGTGTCATATTTGTTCATGATCTTGCTCCTTTATAATTGGACTATACAGGGACATGAGGACACACCTTATGCTTCACCACTGGATACAAGGACCAGCCAGAGAAAACCTTCTTACAAGCCATAATACCATGTGGTGCCCTCACACAGAGCAATTACAAATACTTAGCTGTGTCACAGTAGTAATGGTGGTTTCAGTAACTTGAGGTCAGTTTCTGACCTCTGTTACATGTATAACTGAAGATGAATTCAGTGCAGATTTTGTCTGTATAACTGAAGACAGAATCTGGCCTCGATTTGTCAGATTCTTTTGAAGAGTTATTACTACTGCTACTGCTCCTATTATTTTTTTCATACTCCCAAAGCACACTTTACACAAACCATGAGAAAAACATAATCCAAAGACAGAGAGTTAGGGAGAACCAATGCATATTATTCTGCTAATTTACACACTATATCATAATCATGCTTAAACTGTTTGTAAAGCAAGATTTTTTTTAAAGAAAAAGAGATGAAGTAGTCAAATTGAACTATAAACAGTGTGAATCCTACATGAACCCTCAGAAAGAGAAAGTTAACCTTAATTGTGTCTTATTTAATGTGATCATTTAAATTAAGAACATTTTGTAACTTGACAGTTCATATGGTCATCTTACCTTTCTTTCCATGGCTGATCTGTTCTCTAACTTGGCTTTTCCTAAAAGTGAAACATTTCACAGCAAAAATAACATATGTTATTGTAGAAGACCAGACCCATTGCTGGTACATCTCTTTAAAGCTGAGCATGGTATAGCAGCCTCCCAACAACTACTCTGCCATGGGTGGCCTATCTCTTCTCAAAGCTCAGTAATCTGGCCAAATCACTTATAATCCTCCACTCCCAGGGTAACAAAGTTCAATAAATAAGACTTGAATGTATTTACCACAGGTCTTAAAGGCCCTAGCTCTGGGTCCCACAGCCCTCACACCTTTGAGTCTCAGGGTTTTCAAAAATCTCCCTGATGGTGAGTAGAGAAACCCAGGCTCTCCCTTTCCCTTTGGGTTCCAGCTGAGATATGCTGCAGCAAGCAGGCAAGAACTGTCTAATCAGACCCTGCCCCCTGCTCAGGCATCTTCATACTTGCAATTGTCAGCAGACCTTTCCCATGACCTTTCCCTGGGCTCCCTGTGTACCAATATCTTCTCAAGTTCCATGAGTTCTTTATCTTCCCAGGGTCCATACCTTATCAGGATTCAACCTTTTTTTCAGTGCTAGGGCTCACATGGCTTCCTTTGATGTCCTACAGTAAATCCCAACTGAAAATATACACTTACCCTGACTTCTGTCCTCCTCAGGCTTGTCCCTTCTCCCTCTTGTTTCTCCTCTGCTCCGTTCCTCAACTGATCATTTCACAAGGCTCTTTCCATGGAAGTTCAGATCCTGATCTTTCATCTGTGCTAACCCCTAGAATTTGCTCTTCCCCGCTCCTGCCTGTAAAGGGGAACCACTCACTTCTCCCTGGCAACCTCTTCAAGGGGAGTGGCTTCCCTGTCCTTCCAGCAATAGACAGACCTGCCTCCTAGCTGCAACAACAATTAACCAAACAAAGGAAAAAATTAAGGAATGCAAGCAATTTTCCTACTTTTAAAAAATTCAAGAACTACCAACAATAAGCTTTCTAGGCTCAGAGGAGACCTGCATCAGCACACTGTGTGCTGAATAACTGGAGGAGCCAGTTTCCTGGAAAAGGGAGCATATACAAGCATTAGCTAATGGTAGCTCAAAGATGGATCTCAACTAAGGGCTTAGAGAAAGTCGGGAACAGGGACGAAAGGAACCTCAACAGGCCTATTCCCTTTCCAGACATTGTAACTGTGGGCAATCTTATATCACAGGGCCTGGACCTGTGTATCTAACTTCAATTGATCACAGAATGTGGGAACATGAGCTCCCACAGAGATGCTGAACACTCTAGTCCTCAACAGTGCAGCAGCTGGCGCGTGTGCGCGCGCACACACACACACACACAAAAGCGATGCAGGAAATAGGGGGAATGAGTAGTAGAAGGGTGAAGAGAACAGCTCAGGTACAGTTTATTTAGTGAGAAGTATTCAACAGTAAGTTCATCACTGTCTACTCTGGCAGCTGAAATTGATAGAGTGGGAAGTAAAATTCATATTTTTGATCCCTCCTTTTATATCTCTGCATTTTTCTATTTGAAACAAGTATTTACAAAAACTCTCAGATCATTTCCTGTAAATGGACACTCTGATAGCTATTATGATTGAAAACGACACAAGTCTTTCCCAATACCATGTACTTACCACCAAAGAAATTGATTGAAAGCTTTCAACTTGAGTTAGGATGATTGGCAGAAGCTAAGTCCATCACTGGCCTTTCCTGGAAAATCAGTTCAAATTAGGTTTCAACTTTTCACAGCCATAACCTAGAAATAATAGAAAATGCAGTGAAGAGGACAATGGAACACACTCCATGGTCAGACATCCTAACAAAGTGAATGTGGGATATATTCTCTTCACCAGCCATGCTCTGCTCAGTCTAGGGGAGAGATTGTGTGACAACTAGCTGATTGCAACACTCTGATATTACGATGCCCAGAACACATTAAAGCAGCTGAGAAGTTACTCTAATTGATACAAAAGGAGTGGCTGCATAGCAGAGCTCTGTTGCACCATACCTTCTCCTGTCCCCCAGTACTTCTAGCCTGCCCCTAGCCCACCTCTGCCTCACTCTTCCCTCCTTAGTGAGCACTCCACTCCAAAAGTGGTGGGGATGGCTGGTTTTTAGGAGATTGCTACATTGCCACTGCTTCCCTCAGTTTTACCCCCAACAGAGTTCTTCTACACAAAAAGAATTTTCCACTGACCACCTCCAGACTGAATATAGCCACTTTGTGCTGCCCAAGTGATACAAAGTGACTGTAGTAGATCAGAAAATCCATACCATTAACTTGCTTTGAGGCCTGATCTGATACCCACTAAAGTCAATAGGAGCCTTATTATTCACTTCAATTGGCACCATGCAAGGGATTTTGTTCAAATATATTAGCTTGCTAGGCTAGTCACATCACCTCCCTTTGACTCATTTTCCCCCATTAGAAAAAATGGGGATAGTGACACTCCCCTCATTTGTAAAACACTTTAAGAGGTACTAATGAAAAGCACTGAATTGAGGGCTAAATTTTTATTATTGTATCTAACTGAAAAAAACAAACTCATTTCAGATCATCTTTCAAGATGTTGAATTCAGTGAAATAGTATGTAGGATAGCCTTGTAAAATCAAATGATCATTTACCAGTCTGAACATAAGATCTTCTTGTCCATCATCTTTTACTGTCGCAATTTATGATAATGACAAAAACTGATGTTTTACTCATGTCCTTAATAAATCAATAAATAAATTGCTGGCTCCAGGAAATTAGGCAACTAGGATTTTGCAAGGCTGATGAATAAGAACTTAGTTTAGATGTTGTAGTCTATAATTGTATGTTTAAGCAAAACTCTCTCTTTCTGGGTATAAGGGACCATGAATACTGTCATCTACTTATTTTAGTCCCCTGTTCATCCAAGCAATGATAAAGACTGGAAAAATATAGCTGAGCTTAACCCTAGCTACACCCATGGGTACTGATTAGCTCTTGGAGTTAAGGATTAGGTGAGATTGTACATCCATTGAGTTCTTATCATATGCAAGTATTTAGTCAAAGGCTCAATAAAGTTAAAATTTTCCTCAGACACCACCAGGTTAATGAAGTTAAACATGCAAATAAGTGCAGAATGTTTCTTTAGCCTTGATATCCTCCTCCACTTTCATATCTACCCAAGATTTTGCCATCACTTCAAAACTCTTTTTTTAATTGTGCCTTGGCTTTCATATCAAGAACCACAAGTGAATTTCACAAATTTCAACTGGTCTTTGCTCAATCTCCTGTCATGTCAACCTTCCATTTTTTTATGTAGATTTTTTCTATTCCTCCCTCCTTCTGTCTTCTTGCATGTGAAAAAGTATATTAGTGGCTATATGTAATGGCCAGAAAGGATCTCATCTGACCATAACTTTGGAACCCCTAAAATAGAAACTATCCACTAAGAATCCCATCTCAGATACTACATTAGACCTGTGCACACTTAGCTTAGAGACTACCATGTGGTGAGTTTTACTGTATCAGGCACATGGGCAACATTGCTGCATGTATCAGATAAAACTGCTCATTCTGTCTCTCTCTTAAGCTCTGCCAGTAACCTCGGATGCAACACTGCACATTGTGCCAACGCTGCTTATGGTTTAAGTAGCTCTTGAGCTATGAGAAAGAACTCATTGTGAATGACAATATATATACCAACCATGGAGATTTACTGAGCATATCCTACTGTAGTGTATTCATCAATGTGATATTCAGTTGCTTGTAAAATTCCAGCAAAGCATTATGCCTGCATTCACATAACTAATGAACGCTTCATGAGCTCTTGCAATATTATTTTTGCCTAACCTGTGTAGCCTCAGAGCTGGTTGTGTCTGTTCTGTGAAGTAGTACTTTTCCTAAACAATAGAAATAAACGACCTTGTTTTCTCAGTGTTGTTCATATCAGCATTTCCCACTTGCTCCTAGAACCTGAGAATTAGCATTTTCATGTCTATATTGCAAAACGTTTTTGGTGACCTATTGTGGAGTGACTTGGCAACATGGTTCTATTTCCTACAGGAAATTTCCCCCTAGTATCTATCAGAAATGCGGTTCTTGTTTGGCCAATGCCTTCCCTGACTTGCAACAGCCTGAAATGACTGTCAAATATCATTACAGAGAGAAGCTCTGTCTTCCAAGTTTCAACCTTTCTCCCAGCAATGATTTTATGAAAGTAGGTTTAATATACCTCTCACCCTCAAAAAACTAAGGCTGGATGAACAACAGTTTCAGTAGCTGGGTTTGATTAAAACAGGATGCTTATCCAAACCTTTCAAGGACCACCATCATTCTTCAGGGTTCCTTTTCTCCTCTCTTTCTTGCCATCATTACCATCAGTGGTCTTCTGAGTAAAAGGTTCAGTGACCTGCTTCCTTTGGCATCTGGGGGGGATGGCGGCAAACTGGGGTGCTCCACATTCCCACTTCTTCACAGTTTGTCTGATGGTCTCCTTCTCATCTTCCTGATTTTCAGGGCCAACTTTCAGCCCCTTCCCTCTCATAAACCCTTTCATCCATTTATCCTGTGGGGCAACCAACTTGCCCACCCTTCCTTTCTTCAAAACTAGTACCTTGAATATGCCACCAAGTCCTTCGGCTCCTGTTTCTTGCTTTAACATACCAGGGCAGAGAGATGGAAGAATGAAACCTCAGTTTTGACAGCCATTTCAGAACAACCCCATCAAAAAAAAAAAAGGTTCATTTTAGCATATTTTTGAGTGAGATGGAGTGCACTTTTTAGCTGACCTCTTTGCCCAACTCTAGTATAAACCCAGATCACATGGCCACTTGAGGAAGTGGCAGTCACTGGAGACTTGTGATGTGATGACCCTTCTGTCCACCATGAACTAGGCTTGCTACCTCCACAATTCTCCCACCAATTCTCTCCCAAGCCAACCACTTTTGCCAACCTACAGTAAATGCCAGTGTTGTGACCCAAATCTGAATTCTTCCCCGACAAAGCAGACCCACTAAGTCACCTCTCTGAACCAATTTCAGAGCTGGGTTCTACTAGAATTCCACAGTATTCTTTTACTACTCCTAACGTTGTGTTACAGTCAGAAGTTGGGTAAAGAAGCCTCTGCAGGAAACATGCACCGATCCTGCTATGGTCTCAGCAGATGCCAATCAAGCCATTTAGTAGGGCTGGAATAAGAATGGCTATGTCTACATTGGGTGGGGGGGGCTTGGAAGTTGACTTCACAACCCCTACCACCTGTGGCAATGGACTGGGAGCCCGATCTGGTTCCAAGCCTCTTGCAGCAAGGGGCTTGGGGCTGGCTTAGGCCCAAACCACTTGCCAGTGGTGGTGGGAGGCTTACAGACCAATCTGGCCCTGAGCTGCTTACTACCACAGGCAGGGGGCTCCAAGTCTGGTCAGTTTCACACGCTACTATGAAATTGACCAGGCTCGGGGCCTTCTGCCTGCAGCATCAAGCCACTTGGGGCCAGATCGGGCTCCAAGCCAGCTCCTAGTCCCCCCAGCCTACAGCAAGGGTCTGAGGCCCACACTGGGCTCCCAGGCTCTCTCTCCAGGCTGAGTGAACCAGCTGCCAGCCATGCTGCCCTTGGAAAAGGGCTAGGAGTCTTATGGAGCCCCCAACCCCTCTCCATGGTGGCAGGGCCAGGAGCCGCTTCCCACAGCCTGCAGAGAGGGGCTGGGAGCCCCATCTGGCCACCAGCCCTAGCTGCAGGTGGTGGGGGTTGGCAACTGGTTCCTGTCCCCTGTGGAGGGAGGCTAGGAGCCTGATTTGGTTCCCAGCTGCTCCTCGTAGGAGGCAGGGGCTGGCAGCCAGCTCCTGCCTCAGCCACTTGCAAGCAGCCAGGGGCACATGGAGTTGGCTCCCGCCGTCACTACGTGCAAGTGACCAGGGCAGGAGCAGATTCCACATGCCCCTGGCCAGTTGCAACCGGCAAGGACAGGCGCTGACTCCATGCACCCCTGGTTGCTTGCAAGAGGCCAAGGCAGGATCCAGCGCCCAGCCTCCACCGCCTGTGGCAAGGGGCTGGGAGCTGGATTGCTGTATAGCAGGAGCCTGACTGGGCCCCTGGTGCCAGATCAGGGCCCCAGAGCCTGATGGGGAACTGGGGTGGGCCCTGCCCTGTAAAGTTAACTTGAATGCTTAAGCTGACTTTCAGGGCAGGAGTTATTAAGTTAACTTAAGCAAGTACGTAAGTCGACTTAATAAATCCTAAAAATAGCCTGGGAGTTGCTTAAGTGAACTTAAGCCTCCTGTGTAGACATAGACAATGTGTGTCTTAAAACTGGTGTTTCTATGTATGTTGGATAATGCAGTGGTTCTCAACCACTGTGTTGGGACACATTACCGTATCATCACTCAGTAGTAAATGTGTTACAGAGAGCCAGGGAGATGGCTGGTTTTCGCCAGAGTAGTGTGGGGGCCCAGGAAGGGCAGCTAGTCTGTGCTGTTGGGTCACAATATGCTGCCAAGTGTATCATGACCTGGAGAAGATTGAGAACCACTGAGACAGTGTATAAATAAGTCCTAACACAGTATTTATGTGTCTAACCTGCCTGGTCAGAAGAGTGGCTGCTGCCCCAAAGCACCTTGAAATTTCTCCTTTAGAATGCAAGTACCTACTTCCATTTAAAGTCTCACCTCTCCTGACTCCCCCCCCCCCCCCCCGAGGAAGGAAAATACACTGGCAAGCATTCCTTTCACACACACACACACACACACACACACACACACACACACACAGGAAACTAAAAGGGTCCATGTAAATAAAGGACACAGGGGTTCAGTTTAATGGAGCCTGAAGGCTTATACTTTGAGACTTCCAGTTATTTGGGCATTGTAGCATAAGGGAAGCATGTATTGCTGTGGTTCAGCTGCATTTGGCCTGAGGTTAACTGGTGCTTCATGTTCTGGTGCAGTTAATCACTGACCTTCACAAGCATGAAATATTTGTTCTATTTAAAAAAAATACTCAAGCAAAGATTATTCATAACTGCCATAATGTTAGAGCAAAAAGAATCCTCTTATCAGCTCTGCAGAGTGAATCCAAGCTGAGCAGCCAAAATGATTTAAATCTTGGTTGAAATACAACTTCTTCAGATGCTCCCATGCTCTAAACAGGGATTTAGGCAGCTTCTGTGATGTGTGCACAATGGGCAACACAAATACACACTCTACATTTTTATATTAGGCAGAAAAGATACTCCATCTCTTAGCCACCTCAGCTGTAGGGCCAGCACAAAGACATAATACATGTAGTAAGGTAAAAGTCATGATGCAAACATAGGGCCTGATTCTCTAGTCCCATGCACCTTGTGCAGTCATTTGTTCCAGTGCAAAGTGTTTAGATTTTGATCTACCACTGACATAAATGACTATATAGGGTTTGGGGCAACCAAGACTAACTCATCATTACAGAACAAAACACATTTTCTAAAGTCCACTCTACATTTTAAAGTTGTACTGGTAGAACTGTCAGCCTGGGGGGTGACTTTTTACCAAGATAGTTACACACTGCAACATCTAGCATGCGTGCAATTTTACAGCTATAAAGGGGCATTATGCCAGTAGAGCTTTTACCATTCCCAAACAGGAATAAGCTTTGTTGGTGATAGAACATTGGGTAAGATCCATGAAGTTTACACTGTTTTGGCTCAGTCCGCAAAACTCCCACTGAACCCTGTAGTTGCCAAAAAATCACTTGACTCCTAAACCTTTCTGAGTAAAAATTTCCTTAACAGCTGTAGTATGTTTCTGTCTCTGACCGTGTACACTGCTGCTTCCCTCTGAAGTCCAGACACCTTTCTCCCAACTCAGGCCTAGAGCAATTCACAAACCAGAGGAAGACAGGCATCCAGGCACCAAATTTGTGAGCGGGTCCTGATCCAGTAGGTGTGCTCAGAAGCCACCTATTGGATTGAGTCCCATTCCAAATCCTATCAGAGGACGTGCCAGCCTTACCCCATTCAACTATTTAAATATTTATTCACAATGGAATAGGTGTTGGGCCAGAGGCATTGAGTGAGGATGACTCAGTAGTCCAAAGATTGGGGCACCCATCTAGAACGTGGGAAAACCTGGGTCCAGTTCCATTACCACAATCATTCTTTCACTATTTACCCATAGTACAACAGCTTCAATAAGTGAGACCAAGGAAGTCCCACATCTGAATATCCCATGTGTCAGTGGTCCGTGCATGCTCCTGAGATGTCAGAGATGCCTGTTCAAATCCTTTTCCCCACTCCCTGGTTGAACTTGGGTCCACCATATTCCAGGAAACTGCTGTAAACAGAGCTAAAAGTTCTACCATGGGCATCTCCAACACTTCTTCTAGCCAGCTGGTGTGGACTGAAACAGGTGTCTGACCATTTCCTCTCAAAAAGTAAGCTAGGGGCCTAACCCACCTGACTCCAGGTGTTCAGTTCCCATTCATGGATCACTAAGTGGAGTTAAACAAACAAACAAACAAACAAGGAGTCCTGTGGCACATAAAGACTAGCAAATATATTTATTACATGAGCTTTTGTGGGAGAAAATCCCACTTCATCAGATGTTTTGAAGAAGCTGAGTTAGCTGCCTAACTTTAGGCTGTAGGGAAAGTGCTATCTTTGAGATGGTAGGTTGAAGGGACTTAGGAAATCCCTTGCGGTTGGCATCTCTCACTGACTAGCTTAGGTGACTCCCTAGCTAGCATGCTGTTTTTTTGTGGATCGCAACCTGAAGTGCTGGTCTTTCCCCATTCACTGTATAGGGAACCTGGACACCTAACGGCTTCTTGGATCTCAGTGTTTTTCCAGCGATAATCTGGATGACTAAAAGCTAGGTGGGTTGATGCTCACATTGCAGTGCCAAAGTTCCTCACACATCCCATTCTTTTATACCAGTATAACTATGTCAGTGCTAGTGGGATCAGATTGTACTGTTCTAATTAAAACAGCATAGTTAAAGCAGAACAATGTCTGTTAATACATAAGCCCTAAGAGACCAATACATTTTTAAGAATATTCCAGGAGTCAGCAATGGCAGGGAAATGAAATGAAACAAAAGCTGTAACCGTGCTCCAAAACCATTACAATTTGTATAATATTAAAATGCCACCTCCCCTTTGGGAAAACACACTTAAATACTCAGGTGTAAGTTCTATATGAGCATGAATTAAAAGGCATGAAATACGCTTGTTTTAACCTGAAACCTGAAGTGATCATCATTATAAAGTCAATATTTGCTAACAATTCTCTCAGTTATTTCCTATGCTATCTCAGATACCATAGAATAGCAACTCTTAGCAAATATCATTTCCTTAGAGATAGCTACTTCTATTTAGCTGCTTCTAGGGCCCCATCACCTTAGTACATGAGGCCCAAAAAGGTGACAGTAGATTTTGCCTGTACTGTGCTCAGGGACACATTAACCAGCCATGGGGACTTGGGCTACCCCCCACCACCACCACAAGGCCCCCATCTAGGACCCAGGCTCCTCACCATGGCAGCCTGTGAGCAGGCTGTCATTGGGGACGGGCCCTGGGGCCAGAGGTCCTTTATGCCCTGGCCGATCTGCACACAGAGGCTGGGCCATCTGGCACATGACGTGGCCTCTGGTACAGTCCCCAAAAGGCCAGAGGCCCTGGAAGGCTGCACTGAGTCCACACTGCACACCACCCAACCCACCCACACCACCCAACTAGCTGGAGCAAACAGGTGCCAGTCCACCCTGTCCAACCTTTGGCAATGAATGAGCCAGCATGGGGCCAGGGCAGGAATATGGCACTTGGCTGCCGGGCCATACCCCACTTCTCTGCCAGCAGGGCAGGGGCCCTTCCATAGCATCCACAAGCCTTGCTGGCACTGAGCAGGGCAGGAGGGAACAGATAAGGCAGGGAGTTTAGGGGCTGGAGCCTGGGGTCCCCCCTTTAGGTCAGGGCCTGGGGCTTCAGCCACTATAGCTCTTGCATTAATCTGGCCCTGATTGTGCTTCATATTGTTCATTAAGAAAGGACACAATTGATGCTCTCAGGTGAGTCATTATCTTCATTTCACTGAAGGTACATCTAGACTGCAGTCTTCCCAGCAATCAAGTCCAGATGGCCCCTCAAATCTCCAGTTGATGCCCATAATCCACTTCCCCAAAAGGAGTAAGACTGTGTCAACAAGAAGGCATCTGTTGATGCAGTGCTATGAAGACGCTATGGTACAGTGACATAAATAAGTCAATGTACATTACAGATTTTGCATATCTCCCATTGAATGCAAGTGGCTGTCTGCTTAGACCAGGCCTGACATCTATGCAGCACACACCATAAACTGCTTATGCCCTCCTACTTTCTTCTACACCCTAACATTGCAACCTAACATTGCACAAAACAAGAGAGAGAGAGGCTATCAGAGGAAATAGACACTGTTGGAAAAAACAGTCAAGCATTTTACAGCAAACCTGACTTTCAGATTAATTGGTCTTCTGCCCTTGGTCTTCCAACACAAATGTAAATGAGCTTCTGATTATATTGGCCCTCAATAATGTGATATTCTCTACACCTTTGTGCCAAATGGACTTCAGGATTATCTCCATTTGCCAGGAGAAGAAAGAGACCTTGAACCAAAACACAAGCATAAATCTATCTGTGTGAGACCAGCAATGGTTTAATCATTGTCTGTGTGTAAGTAAGTGCAACAGTCCAGAGCTGATAGGGCTGGCAGAAGAGAACATGTAATAAATTCCACTGCCTGGCTCATGGCAACATCACCTGCACGCATGAAGTAAGAATCAACAGTTTTACCCTTACAGAAAGATCTTTCCATGGATCAACCTTGTACTCCATCATCCACTCACTTCTAAATTATGAAAGTTTAAATGTTTAAGTAGCTCTGCCTCTATGAATCAATAGTTAAGGGAATGTGTTACATTTATTTATAATCCAACCCACCTCTAGCAATCATTATTTTTCTCTTGAAAGAGAATCACTGTTAGGGGAAAACATTAGGACTGTATACAGCTTTGCATTAGCAGATGCTAATTCCTACAAATCTTAAGCATTGTATGTTGACTCAGACCCAGGATCCAGCTGGTCTAATATCCTGCCTCTGACAGTGACCAGCATCCAATGATTCAAAGGAAGATATCCCCTGTAAGAAACACACATGCAATAATATTTTTCTTCCAAATCCCAGATGGTTTGTGATCAATTAATGCCCCTAAACTGGAGGGCTATACTCCTATTTTTTTTATCCTAACTAGTCAGTTGAAGATATTATTGTCTGTATAAATATCTAAATTTTGCTTGGCAATTGTGACAAGGCTGGACTTAGCAGTGGTGCTGCCTAGTGGTTAAGCCATTGGGATCCCATCTCTGGCACTCCTTGTCACCAGTCACTCTTATGCTGTGGAGGTCCCCTTCCCAAACATAGCAACTCACCCTTGTCTGGTCAGGTCATCATCCCCTTACAGTGTAACAAAGTTGAACAAAAGACATATAGATCAATTCAGTGGCATAGCAAGGGTGTCCAGTGCCTGCCAGCACCCAGGAATCAAGCCCACATTTATGCTCCCCTGGGCACTCCATGCCAGCCCACACCTTGGAGCGTCTCCATCCTAGTGTCCCTCTGCAGCCTGGCACCCCGGGCTTGCCCACCTCCTGTTGCTACACCACTGGTTCTATTTCCCCATACAGAAAGGGTCTTCAGCCAACACACAGGCCCCTGTGTTTTCATTCCCTTGTCTCAGGCATACAGTCACTCCACCCCATTTATCATCCACAAGAGAGGAGGACAGGTTTCTGAAGGCTCCACCCCAGGGACTACAAGATGCCTTGAGAGCAAACACCCTGGTGCTTCAATGCTGCCTATCTAGGCCAATTCAAGGCTCTTACTTTCCCAGTCCAGGAAGTGATCAAAAGGCTCACAGCTGATCCCCCAGAAGTTAGAATGAAGGGTTCCTAAGTCCTGATGAAAATTTGCTAGCTGACTTTTCTCCTACAACTAGGACCCAAGCACCATCCTTATTCAGGAGCTCCCAAGATAGATCTTTCCTGTCTGCCCCATTCCTGAGATGTCTGGCTTTCTTTTAAGCCCCTCATCCACATGAAGCACACTGTGCTGATGCAGCAAGGGGAAGCCAGCTAGGCCTAAAACTGCTCCTAAGCCCCTTTGGTCCCAGTTCAGGGTTATTTTACTAAATTTTGTATAAAACATGCAAGTTCCGCAGGTTGAGTAATAAGTTATACAGACAAAGCATGTCTTTATATTAATTTTCAAATATTTGCCTTCTAAATTCATCAGATTTCCCCAAACCACAAATCACATCTTAATCCAAATCTGGGTACAAATAGAGCTGGGTTGGCCCAATTGTACTGGAACCACACACTCTATTTCATATCTTTAGCTTATTATAAGTTTGTGCTCACTGCCACTGGCCTGAATTTTTTCCGCAGACCACAATAAGTATGAATAAGAGACAGTAAAATGAAATAAATGCGATAAAATAATGATTTTCAAAAATAAACAAAGACTTGTCAGGGGATTCTCTTTTTGACAGCTGAAACACCCACCAAGCAACTTTTGCTGGAGGGGATCAAGGCTCTAGGAGATTGGCAGAAGTAGGAGTTCACATAGGTCCTGAGCTTCACATAATTTTCATCAGCCTTAGTCCTGGCTTCTTTCATGCTACCACTGATTCTGCTCATGAAGAGCACGGATTCTGTAGTTTCTAGTGCTCATCTTTACTTGCTCATGGAGTAGTTTTTTCTGCTTATGTGTGTGTTAAGGCAGCAAAGGCTGATCTGGCATTATGTCAATATTAACTGCAAATCGCACAAAAAGGCTATGTCCCCGTAAATAAAAATCTCAAAAAGGCTGTAGAGTCTTGAACAATATCTTTTATGTCAAACCCTTTTTGCTCATCCACCCCACACCGGAGTCCATCATCCTCACTCGCTGTGTTTAATTCAGTTAGTTCACTTTTGGATTGAAACCTGGAATGACTTCACCATTGTCCTAAGGGTTGCTGGGTTTGTAATCACAAACGGATGAGACTGATGATTGTCCATATGCTAATAGTGTTTTAAAAGTGCACTTATTTCTGACACACATATAGTCAAATATAGATGAGTTAGGTGAAAGATTAGTACAGTCAATGCCAGGAAGCTCATTCGGCATGGGAGCAGAGAAATGTAAGCATAGGCTAATCTTATGGGAAATCCTTAGAGATTTAAAGAAAGTAATTATTATTATATTGCATTACTTTATATTATATTTATTGTCAATATTTCAGTAATACCCAAAATGGACAAATGCCTTAAGGGAGCCTTAAATATCAGTGTGCTAAAAATTGATTGTTTAGTTTCATTTTCTTTTGCTTTAGCAGCATTTTACTTAATGCTGTGATAGAGGTGCAGTGCTCAGATACAACGGTGATGGCATCAGCATGCTGATATACGGAGAGATAGCTAAATAGAGCAATACACAGAACAAATTAGAAACCACATCTCACACACAAAGTATTATTAATACTAATTTCTACTTATTACAAAGCAGCTTCTTTGCATGTATGACATTGCCTTTTGCACCCTATACATGACTTTAATTAAGATCTAACTTATTCATGACTATAATTCAGATCTAACTGCTAGTCTAGTCAAGTCAGTGTAATTAGTCCCGGAGGGCATTTATATGAGAACTAGGTTTCCATTTCATCTTTATGTCTAGGCAAACACAATGGATACTGGAAGATTATTCTGAGAACTTTGTAATTTAAGGAGCTCCGTAAAGCTGGCGGGAAAATTCTAAACAAAAACATTGTTACAAAGAACTCCCATAAAGGCTCATTTAGTTTAATTTATTTTACAGGGTATGCAATATGAGTGAAACAATGAGGATGATTATCCAACACAAAGCTCATAAACTTTTCATAATAGCTTCCCCAGCTTATTAGAAAATAAGACAATACAAATTAATTTAACCCATCAACAGCTTGCTCTGAAAGGGATTAAAGGGTTTTGGTTGTTTCTTTTTAATTTCTTAGGTTTTGTTTTTATTTTGTTGCTGCTGCTTTTATCATGTTTTCTTTCCTGGATAGGAGACCCCTGAGTGAATCTCCAGCATATGCCTCCTTGGCCTACCCAGTCAAAGTGTGCATACTACTGAATGTACAGCAACTGTATTCATGAAGCATCCATCATCATGGTTTCATAGAGCTTAAGACCAGAAAGGACCATTAGATAAAATAATCTGACCTGAATTCCATCCAAATACTCCTAAATTGAATACAGTGACTATTTAGACCAAGCATTTCAGTCTTCAATATACTAAACTGTCTTGTCCCACAGGCAAAGAACAGGAGAGGCTCAGGTACTACCTATGCTCTGATTAGGTGAGGTAGGCACTGGTGATCCTAACAGGTGATCCATGCCAAATGCTACAAAGAAAAGCAAAAAATCCTTATGGTCACTGCCACCCTAACCTTGGGGAAAATTTCTTCCCATCCCCAAATCTGGCAATCAGTCTCTGATCTTGTGAGCAAGAGATACCAGCCTCGCATGTCAGACCTAGGATTCCTTGTACCACCTCAGAGCACTGGCCCTCCTCACCTAGAGTTGCACGTCCAGCTTTAGGTAATCTCTAATGCTTTGATCAGAGAAAGATAGAATAAACCTCAGAATATAATTATGCAGTGCAGAGGCAGGGGCATTTTCTTCCTGTGCCTGATGGCAGAAGCTCAGAAGCATGAAATTTGGTTACAGTCATGGTACCTAAGTGCACATTAATATCACAAGGAGAAACTATGGAGAACAAGCCAGTACAGCTGGATTACTTATGCGTTCATCTACTCCTTCATTCAATCCCTCTCTTTTTCTTTGCTTTCCACTCAAGCTCCTGTCCCCCATCCCCGTCTCACATCTGTCACACCTCTACAACCTCTAGGAGCTATATGCTAATTATTCCTCACTATTTCAGATATTCTGCTTTCCACTGCAAAACTGAGCCTTGTGACCAATTAATTTAAAACCTCCAGCTTTCTCCTACTAGAACCTCCAGGTTATTCTGAAACTTTTGTTATTGTAGTAAGGTGGCAAATTTGTCTGGAATACTGTTTCTTATTTTACTAATACTGAAGACCGTGGGTACTTTCAAGACTCAAACCTGCTTTCTGTGAAGCCAGAACATACCCCAAAATGTATTCAAGTACAGTAACTGATTATACAAGATTTGGTCCTTATTCAGGCAAGCATCCTTATTTAGAAAAACATGTACATATCTTTCTTTTTAACAAAATGGGATTTTAAGGATATGCTGAGACTTCAGAATATGAGAATTATTTTCTTGAATTGGGGACTTCTGTCTTTATCTTCAAGAGCAGCTCTTTTGAGCTGACCCTTGAAAAGAAAAAATGAAACATGAAATTCAGCATTACAAAGGAACTGAAGCACCTACATCCCATGTATAAAGGAGGTCAGTTTTGTAACATGCCCTGTATATAGCACAAGGCTGATATTTATGGATATTGCCTTCGTTAATACCTTAAGAAGGACAAAAAATTCTGCTCTACAGAATGATTGTTTACCAATAGGAAAGTTAGATCACTCTCAAAAACACAAAGAAGATTTCAAAATATATGGAGGATAAAAAAGATCTTGCTTTTTCTTTGCTGTAACTTCAACCAAGTTACAGACGACAAAAATATTTAGCAGTTACACTCTTTCCTCACCACTTAAGTCGATTCTTTCAGCACATTCATAACTTCTAGGTCTTTCTTAAACTGCTCCTGATTGTTAATATCTGATAACACAGTCCGTAGTAATAAGCATAATACTGCAGTAAACCAGTGTCAGAATAAGGGATAGAACCCAGAAGTCCTGTCCCCTATTTCTTTGTCATAATCATGTTGCCACCTGCAAATAGAATGTGCCCCTTTCTTTTAAGGCAGAGGTTATTTGGGTGAGTTAGGATTTTTTTTAGTTACCAGACGTATGGTGATCTGTACACTTTATGCAAATGTAGATGGTATAAATATATATACATTGTCTTTACTGAAGTGTTTGTTTTTTCTTAATAGATATATAGTCCACAGTAGTTCAGTGACTTAGGCTGTTACAGATTGCGACTAAGGATTAACACTACATTTTTGTTATGGTGCATCTTACTTAAAGGTTGCAAGGTGGCAGTATACCCTTAGAAATGAGCAGTCATGCCATGACTATTTCATACAATGTTGCACCTGTCAGGGTCTCAGGATACTAAAGGCGGGGGGGAGGGGAGGTAGGGGAAGTAATATCTTTTGCTAGACCAGCTCCTATTGGTTCCTTTGAGCTTACAGAACTCTTCTTCAGATCTTAGGAAGACCTAGTGACCTGAAAAAAAAGCTCTGTGGGGCTCAAAAGTTTGTCTCTCACCAGCAGAAGGTGGTCCAATAAAATATATTAACCTTGCCCACCTTGAATCATTCAGAAATATTTTATTTATTGTTTATTCATTTTCTTGCTTGCCTCTTTCATCTTCTATCCTCTCATTTCATTTCCCCTCCTACTGGTAATTTTCTTTGTTTATTTCATTCTAAAAAAATTAAAATATTTTCTGAATTGCTATTAACAAGGAGAAAAAACTGTGTTCTTCCAGAGGATGATTCTGCAACCCTGTCTCATAATGTTTAGCACTTATTCACATGAGCAGTTCTACATGGAAAAAAAATCAAATAAAAAATATCACTCCCACATATGGATATAGTCACATTTCTAACTGTTCTTGTCCAATGATGATTTGAAAAGTTTAAGCTGCAAGGGTCTATACAAAAGAGATGCTGAAATGAAGTAAACTAAGCTTAAGGAGAAAATGGAAACCTCAATTAACAAATCTGCCAACTAGAGGCAAACCAGAATTGACACCAACTCATTCTGCCATGCACGCAGCTGTGTTAGATCTGCAGTGTAAAAAAGCACAAAAATGTATCACCAATACAGTAGACATTTCTCAGGCTCCACATACACAGAGGGAGCAGCTCTGCTAAGAAGATAGCTTTCCTGCATGTCTCATCTGATAAATGAACTTATTATTTTATGGCATGTAAAGCAGGGCTGATCAAATTTTTTCGTCATATGGGATCGAGGAGGTACGGAGAGCAGTGAGGTAAGGGACAGGGCTGGGAGGGCAGAGGTGCTACACTGTGTCCACATGGTGGAGGGAAACAGGTGCTATGCTCCATTGCTTGAAAAGCAGAGTGTGCTTATATCTTGAGGGGAAAAAGCAGGAATGAGAATGTAAGAACAAGAGACATGGAATAGGGATGGTGCGACCTCAAGAAACGAGAGCAATTCAGATCCAGAGAAGAAGCTGAAAGACTAAAGGTGAAGAGCAGATGAAAGATACTGCCTTAATTTACGCTGCCCTGGAAGAGGATCCAACCTTTTTATATCAGTTAAATTTAAATGCATTTACTGACTTCACTGAACCTGCAGAAATTCCACTTCACTTCCATAAAGGAATGGATAATAGGACACTTCAAGAAAGGATCATAGAATCATAAGATTGGAAGGACTTCAGTATGTTATACAGTGATTTTCTCCCATGAAAGCTCATGTGATAAATAAATCTGTTAGTCCTTAAGTGCCACAGGGCTCCTTGCTTCTTTTGCTGAACTATATTAACACAGCTGTCCCTTTGTAACTATTTTGTACAGTGCGCAACTGTACTTTTGGTAAAAATTGATAATATGTAACTGTAAAGTTGGATTCACAAGTTACCATAAAGCAAAATTTCTGCTCACAAATTAAAATTTTTGCTCATGACATCCCAATCCTTAGAGGGAACATTGATTGCCGGCAGTGCTCCTGCTAATGCACCCCAATATGTTGTTAGCCTTCTTGGCAACAAGGACACACTATTGACTCGCAGCCTGTTTCTTATCTGCTGTAACCCCTAGGTTCTTTTCTCCATAACTGCAGCTGATCCAGTCCATCCCCAGTCTGAAGCAGTGCATGGGATTCTTCCGTCCTAAGTGATGGACTCTGTACTTCTCCATAATGAACCTCACCACACTTCTTTTGGGCCAGTCTTTCAATTCATCTAGGTCACTCTGTAGCCTCTCTCTACCATCCAGCATCTACCACTTCCTCCCAACTTCCCATCATCCACATACCTGCTGAAGATGCAAACCATCCCGTCCAACATCTTCATTAATGATCTGAAGAAACAAAACTAGCCCCAGAAGTGACCCCTGGTATGCCACTTTTTACTGGCTGTCAGCTATACATCAAGCTGCTGATCATTATCTATTCAGCCCAATGATCTAGTCAGCTTTCTGTCCATCTTACAGGCCATTCATCTAACCCAGACTTTTTCAACTTACTGGTAAGAATACTATGGGAGACTGTATCAGTAGTATTTTTTTAAAATCTAAGATACATCACATCCACCACTTTCCCTACATCCACAGAGCCAGTCATCTCATTATTGAAGGCAATCAGCTTGGTCAGACATGACTTGCCCTTGCTTTGGTGAATCCATGATGACTACTCCTGATCACATTCCTTTCTTCCAAGTGCTTCAAAATGGATTCCCTGAGGACCAGCTCCATGATTTTTCTCAGGGACTGAGGTGACGCTGACCAGTCTGTAGTTCCCCAGCTTCTCCCCCTTCCCTCTTTTGAAGATGGGGACTATAATTGCCTTTTTCTAGTTGTCCAGGACCTCTCCTGATCACTATGAGTTTTCAAAGATAACAGCCAATGGCTCTGCAATCACATCAGCTAACTCCCTCCGCCCCCCCCCCCCGATGCAATGCATTTGGACCCATGGACTTATGTATGTCTAGCTATTTTTAGTAGCTCTGAACTTGTTCTTTCAGCATTGAGGACCTCTCACCTTTCCATTCTGTGCTACCCAGTACAGTAATCTGGGAGTTGCCAAAAAAAGAAAAAAAAGAAAGAAAGAAAAAGAAAAAGCACCCCCATCAGACACAGGGGCAAAAATATATTAAACACCACAGCTTTTTCCACATCATCTCTCACCAGGTTGCCTTCCCCATTCAGTAAGGAGCCCCTACACTTTCCCTGAACACCTTCTTGTTACTAACATACCTGTAGAAGCCTGCATCCATTCTCAGTTTCCTACAACATGCCACCCTGATACAGGTTGATGAGTGTGAATGTGTCTAAATACCACAGGAGCCTTTGGAACACAATTTAGTATCTGTTTTTCAACTGGGATGAGTGCTTCCTCTACTGACTTGGACCATAATAGTTAGAAACATAAAAGATCTGTTAAATATTTGTGTATTCCTTCTATTTTCATGAAGGACTGTTGACCCTTGGCTCCTCAGCATTTGAAATATGAAATAGACTTATAATGTTACTTATGAAATAATGTGTACTTAATATTGCTTCAGAAGCACCACGTTACTATTCCTCTGTATTAGACTGGTCCAAGACCCACTGAATGAAAGTCTTTTCATTGACTTTAGTGAGCATTCGGCTCTGATGTGGCAGCATCTTGAATATTCTGAATATTACCAGAAAAGTAGTGACACGCTGTAGGCAGTTCAGAACTGAAAGGAATGCAGAACTGTTCTCCATGAGATGACAACAGACAATGATCTAATAGCTCTTTTACATTCCTAGCTACTATGATCCTCATAAGTAGGAGTAAATATGATTTAGAGAAAAATGAAGGATGAACATTTCAAAAGCACCTAAGGAAGTTAGACACCTAATTACCATTGAAAGTGACAACTTCCTTAGGTGCTTTTGAAAGTCTAGTGCTAAAGGAATTATATATGTCTAACTTGGCTAAGTGACAGCTAAGATGATCAGACATATCTACGTTTTTTACATAATAGGACATGACAGCATGTAGCACAGATGTATAATTAGAAGAAGTGGGATGAAATTAAGAAAGGGGAAATGGAGATTGAATAGCAGGGAAAATTCCCCAATAATGAGATCTCTTCGTTTATGGATTAATCTCCCAAGGAAACTCATGCCACCCATTACTTGGTGGATTTCAATATGAACAAAAGATTAGGGGAAAACTGTGCTATGGTACAGCCATGTATAGCTCATACATCTTTTTCACCTCTAGATTTTATATTAGGATATTAAATACACAAGTTAAAAACACAGAGTTCTGTGAAAAAATTCTGTACACCTTATGCAAATATCTGAATGCAAATTATGTGATTATTCTTGTCCACACTTCCAAGGAACCATACCATCTTTTATATCCTTTCTTCTGCACAGAGAATAGAGGTAGTCGCTCATGACAAATCTGTGTTTTCTGAAGAGCAATATACTGTATTCCTCAGTGGCAAAGAATTGACTGTAGCTGCCATTTGAAAATTTAAATATTTACACACAGGGCAATTAAGTCAGTCTGATGTTTTAATATTAGTAACAAAATGCTAATAACTAATGTGAATGGACATGTAATCAGACCCTGCCATTTATTAATAATTAAAAAAAATTAAAGTCAACTGTATAATTTAACATGAAATGTTACTTGAGATAAGCAAATACAGGTACCTTATGACGTGCAATATAAGTTGTGGTGTTTCATGATGCTTGTCAATTTTCTCGACAATATCCAATTTCATCTTTTTATCATGTCAAGAAGACGAAGAAGACTATGCTCTGATAACAGTGTTTTCTCTTCCAAGAGACTCAGTGAACTGTAGAGCTGAAGGCTCAAAGGTGCCTAGAGCCTGCTGAAATTCAGATGGGGTTAGGAACCTAACTCCCTTGGGCTTCTTTGAGAATCCTGGTCTAAAAATCCAATGCCTTGATCCTGCAAGTTGCAGGTGGTCCTATATGACCACAATGAGTCCCACTAAAGTCAACTGAGCTCTACGTGAGTATAATGGTGCTTACAGGGCACAGTTTGCAGTTTCAAGGTCTCAATATATAAAGCTTTATAGTACCAATTAGAAATTATAGGAAAATTTTCTCAACCCCATTTTACAGATAGATAAACAGAAGTTAGAGTTTTTAAGGACCAGATCCAACCTCCTTTTCTAGGAAATAAAGAGACTCGAGGGGATTCATGAGTTATTTATTCAATGACTAATGAAAAATTTCAATGTATTTATCCAATTGTGTTGTAGCTCAGGAGTCAGCAACCTTTGCTGACCCCTGTGCCAGGCCCTCCTCACTGATCCTCAGCCAGTGTAGTGGTCCCCTATGCCACAAAAAAAAAGTGATGGCTGCCACTTGGAGTGTGCGTGGTGGTGGGAGGGGGTGAACTTCCCAGGCATGCTGTTGAAAGAAACCAGTGGCAGAAAGAAGCCACCCAGAGAAGCTCCTCTCAATGGTCCCCAGGCACGCCATAGAAAGAAGCTGCCTGGAAATATTCCTTTTGGTAGACGCATGCTGCAGAGAGGAGCCGCTCTGGGTAGCAACCATCCTCACTCAAGCCACCTCCAAAAGAAGTTGCCAGGAGTGTTTTTCAGTGGCATGAGCAACAATTTCTGTGGCACTTCAGAGGGTCCATGTGCTGCTCTGAATGGGCTCGCATGCCACTGTCAGCATGTATGCCAGGGGTTGCCTATCCCTGTCCTAGCCAAGGGTGTCACTGGCACTGGGCACACAGGGCCCGTGTTCTGAATCCCGGCACCAGTGCCTCGGGTCCTGTAGGGCCCTGCCTCTCCTAGTCTCCGGCCCAATGGGGCTGGAGATCCGGGGCCCAGCCACCCGCAGCTGCCGCGATCCCCATCCCTGGCCAAGGATCCCGGGTCCAGCCACCTGCGGCCATGGGTGCCACTCTTGACCCCATCCCTGTCCCTGTCCCTGTCCCTAGCTGGGGATCTCGGGCACACCCGCCCACGGCCACGGCTGCCACTCTCGGCCCCATCCCCAGCCAGGAATCCAGGGCCCAGCTGCCCGCAGCCACTCTGGGCCCTGTCCCTGGCTAGGGGTGTGGCCTGCGACTAGGGGGTGTGGCCTATGGGTGGGGGCAGGGCCTGGGCTGGTGCCACGAGTCCTTCCCCGGGGCAGCGACGCTCCTAGTCCTAGCTGATTATAGAGTGTTCGTGACTCATAGAATTGGATTTTATGGCCGCCCCTCCTGGGCCATCACTAAAGTATAGAGAATGTGTGAAGGGAACAGATGGCCCCTTCACCTTAACTAGATGGCCCCCTTGAACTTAACTGGATGGCTGTTACCACCCTGAGTGCCCATTGTTTTTGCAGGGCTTGGTGTAGGTGGGCTCTGCCTAACTGTAAGGTCCTGCAGGGTATGACTCATACCACCATTGTTTTCTGCATTCCCTGTAATCAGGGAAAGGCGGGAAACACAGTTTAAAAGCTGAGGTTTTGGGGTGCTCAGGCAGGACGGGTTTCAACATCTCGCCTGGCCTGATCACCCAGGCGGACCTCCTCCGCTCACGAGTTCCCCCCAGAGCGTATCCACAAGTTACCCCTATGAGTACAACTGCCGGCCGATTACGAGTCTCCTTCTCCCGCCTGTAATGTTGCTGCCGCTGCTGCTAATAGGAGTGGTAAGAGTCTGCCCTGCAACCTTTCTCTAAAGAATAAAGTGATTCTATTTCTTTGCTGCTGCTTTAAAACTGCTTTCCCCAGCTTTACAGGCTTGTGTGTCTGTGTCTTTCTGTTTATTTCCCACTTCAGTGTGTGTGTTAGGAGCTCCCCTGTCTGTAATTGCCTGTCGCTACTTTGTATCACTCAGTGTCTCTCTTTTCCTTTTGGGTTGTTTGAATTGGTTTTAAAAGTATCCTTGTAAGTTACAACACTGTATTAGGTCAATTGGTAGCCTTAGAAGTCTTAAGTTAGCTGTTAAGATTGTTTCCTTTAGTTTGTAGCCTTTAGAAATTGTTTTAAGTTGCTTCTGCCCTTCCCTCTGTAACTTCCCCAACTTAAATAAACTTTTTCTGTTTAAACTCTCCTTGTCCCCTCTTTATTTCCCGAACCCCCCCCGTGTGCCCCAAGTTCACCGCTACACCCAGTTCCCTTTCCCGCAGTCCCTCCTTTCCCTGCAACCCCCTTTTTGCTACTTCCTCTCTCCTCCGTTCCTCCATCTCACACACCCCCCAGTCCCCTGAAACTGTTCCTTTTGCACCGCTTCCTGCAGCCACCCGCCAGCCCTCCCAGTCTACCACCACTCTTCCTGGTCCTCTGCCGCTTTCTGCGGCTGCCCCGTCAGCTGCCCCAAGCCCTCCCCCTTTCCCTTTGCCTCCTCGTCATCGCCGCTGGCTTCTCTGCGGCTTGCCCACCACCACCAGCTCTCCACCGCTTTTCACAGCCCTCCCGATCCTCCACCGCTTCCCGCGGCCACCTGCCTGCCCTCCCGGTCCTCTGCCACTTTCTACGGCTGCCCTATCGGCTGTCCTGAGTTGCCTCCTCACTGCCGCCACAGCCTTTCCCCATTCCCCTTCGGCTCCCGCCAACTGCCCTGCCACCACTGCCGCTTTTCCCAGATCCTTGGCGGCTCCTGCCAACTCCCTGCCACCGCCTGCAGCTGCCCTGACCCCTGCTCTCCCGGCCCCTGTGGCTCCTGCCTCTTTCCTCCTTTTTCCCTCTCTTCCACCACTGCTTTTCCCTGCCAGTTAGCCCCCCTCTATCTCCCCAAGCCTCTGTTCAGCCCTTCCTGCTTCCCTGAACACCCACGTGTATCCCAACTCCTTGCGTGCCTCAGTCTCCCTTCCCCAACTCCCACATGTGTCTCCGTCCCACCATTCCCACTCACCCCCCCACTCGCTCTCTTTCCCCTAAGCCCTTCCCTCTGCCACTGCTCCCTTCACCACCACTCAACCCCCCTTCTCAGCCTCTCCCTCAAACCCCCGACCCGTTGCTTGACCCCCATCTCCCCTGCAACTATCCAGCCCCCCCTTGCTTCCCCTGTTGCCCCGAGCCCCCCGTGCATCCCCATCTCATTCCCCCTGAGCCCCTTTCCACTTGCCTTTCCTCTCCTTTGAACCCCCCTGTACTAACCTTCGAATTCCTGCTCCCCCGCCTGTTTCCACTCTTCTCTGTCACTCCCATATGGTAATTTTGTGCTGTACCCCCTTTTTCTTATAGGACATTAAAGCACCTTTTAGGTTATAGTGAGTAGGGTTATAGTTGTAAGTTAGGTTAATTGAAGATTCCCATTACCCCCCAACCTGCCTCCACTCCCCAAAGTTAAGCTCCCCCCAACACTTTACAGAAACCACTGTGACAAGCACCACATATACACCCCACCACTCACCCCACTCCCATACCTGTTTTAATAAAGTTTACCCCGAATCTACCCCGTACTGCACAGGTGCAGTGATTGCCCCCCAAGGTCCTCAAATCTCCGAACCTGCTGGCAGGGTCATAGAGATAGCCAAATAATGTGTAAAGTTATTTGTTACATTATTTAAGTGATTTAAAATACCCCAGATCCATCAAATAAACCCCAACAAACAAAGACTGGTGTTCAGTGTCTCTATTGGAAAGGGAGACATTGGGAAAGCCTTGAGTAGTACAAAGAAGCCTTGATTTACTGTCCCTTACTCCATCCACGCAAGAAAACAATCTTTGCAAATTTACATACATAATAATAAATAACCTTACACAGGGCAAAAACCAATAGCACATCACTATTGCAGCTTGTAGGCAGCAGCAGACAACATGCCATGTCAATGAGTTTAGTTCAGGATCAAGATACTAAGGATTTGTGAACCCTTAAAATGTTATAATTAGACTGAAAACAATGGTCTAGAAATCAATATATGATAAATCTGAAAGGTGTGAGAAACAAAGTAGCTATAAAGCCCAAAGGCTAGGTCTACACTGGCAAATTAGTCCAGACTAAGGAAGCTTAACCAGACTAATTTAGCCCTTGGCTACACTAGGCTTTGCCAAATTCAAACTGAGAAACTTCTTAGCTCAAAGTAGGCAAAGCTTAGCCTGAGCTAATAAGTACCTCGCTTTATTTGGACTTCCATGCTTAGTTCAAACTTTGGTTTGAACTAAGCGTGCGCATGACCTGAACTAAGGCATTAGTTCAAACTAGCCGCACATTCTAGTTTGAACTAAAACATAAGTTTGAACTAGAACACACATTTAGTTCAAACTAAAAAGTCCAGGTTCAGTTCAGACTTAGCTTGGACTTCTTACTTCAGACTTGCAAGTCCAAACTAACTCAGGCTAATGTAGACATAACCAAATACTCAAATCTAAATGTGATAAACATTTCAGGACCTACAAATAATACTGCAAGAATCCATGACCTACTAATTTTAAGTGGATAAGAAAAGAAACATGTCAAAAAATGAAGTCACAAAATCTGACGTACATTGAAATGTATTATGAATCCTAAGGACTAATGGCATGTCTACATATGAAGTGGTTCAGGGGCACTGCTGTAATGCTTCAGTGTAGCTGCTATCTACCAATGGGAAGGACTCTCCCATTGGCATAGGTAATCCACCTCTCTGAGAGGAAGTAACTAGCCTGAGGAAGAATTCTCCCATCGACATAGTGTTGGCTACACAGGGGAGTAAGTTTGTTTTAACTGCATCAGTCTGGACTGTGGATTTTTCACACCCCTGAGCAACATAGTTATACTGAGCTAGTTTCCTAGCATAAGTCAGGCCTACTTGTCTTCTCTGGTTAGCGCAAGAAAATGATTAAGACTTTTTTGAGCTGGATGACATCTTTGTATGGGTTGAGTTAACTCTTCATTCAAACTGATGCATGAATAAGTCATCCATTTAAGACAACTGTAAAAGACAGTTAAGGGTTCAATTTTTTAAAAACAAGCCTCATAAAGTCTGCCAAGAGCCAAGCACCCTGAGAGTGCATAGTTCAACACAGTATTGTGACCAGGTGAACATTGATGTGTGTGAGAGCACACAGAAGGGAACTGAAAAAAGACAAAACTGAAAGAGGAAAAAAGCAAGGAAAGCCAAGCAGTGGCCTTTGGATACACTGACACCTTGGAGGGAGAGAGAGAGAGAGAGAGAGAGAGAGAGTGCCTTTGAGGCTGGTGTGTGGTCTCTAGACCAGTGGTTTTCAAACTTTTTTCCCCAGGACCCAGTTGAAAAAGATCCTTTATGCTTGCAACCCAAAAATTACATCTTTGAGCAGTTCATTCCAGTCTTTTGGTGAGGGCAGCAGTGGGTCCCGCAAGCCAGTGCCTGAGGGCCTGTGAACCAGGTACTGGGTCCCAACCCTAAGTTTGACAACCACTGTTCTAGACAGTTAGGGACTTTAAGCTAAGAAAGTGTTCCTTTTGTTCTTTGAATGCAGAAGGAACTGAAACAACAGGTCTTTGCTGTACATGCTCTTTGTAAATAAACATGACACCAAAGAAACACCCATCACCAATTTCTAATTCCAGCTGGAAGATTTCTTGAATCAGATGCTTAATGCAGCAGGACCAACCTGAAGCCACCACCAATTTTGCTGGGTTTGGTGCTCACTACAAATTCAATTATCTATTTCTTCTCAGTAGATGAATGACATAGCTGCCTAACACAGAGCTAGAGAAATGTGCCACATACATAGGCATACACAAATGTGCCACACACAGCCCAAAAACTAATGTGCCTAGGTGAGTTGCACAGTAGAGGACACCCTACCACCAAAACATTGGCACTACTACTTTCAGTGGCAAGGTGAGGCAAAGAGCCTCACAGCTGGAAAAAAAGTCATGCACTGCTAAAGGTGCCAGCGGCATTTTTTGTTTGTTTGTTTTTTTGGCTGCCAGGGGGCCTCTCAAGTATTGTGGTGCATCAGGGCATGAAAGTACAATCCCTGGAAACCATGATGACATGGTACCCATGGTGTGTTGAGCCCCGGCCTAACAGCATAGCCTACAATCATCTCCATGAGTATCAGTATGGCCATAGAAAAAACAGTATTTTTTCTTTCCTCATAAGATCTAAAACCTTGTCCTGCTGTTTTGTTCATTCCTTTCTCTCATTACCACAGACAGCAACACAGCAATATAAACAAAAGTTATCTGACAAGATGACTATTTAAAAGTAGGAACATTAGATTTATCATCTGACTTAATACAATGCTCATTTTAACATGACTAACCAATGCAGAGTAAACAGCTAACACACCACTTGAGTTAACACATATTTTTAAATGGGCCAAATCCTGATCCCTGTAATGCCAAAACACAGTCAAAACATGCCATTTGAATGGGACTGCAAGACCAGGCAATGGAAACTATGCATAGGGAATTCCAAGAAATACTGTCAAGAATAAGAAGTCCATAATTAGCTCCCTGCAGCACAGTTCAGTAGGAATTTTGGAAGGTCTGGGTTTCAGGCTTGCACACA
Source organism: Podocnemis expansa (assembly GCA_007922195.1). NCBI lineage: Eukaryota > Metazoa > Chordata > Testudines > Podocnemididae > Podocnemis > Podocnemis expansa. The sequence goes on from ML682018.1 coordinate 23,456,516, forward strand.
GTGCAACTATAGACGAGTTGACCTTTGTACTGGAAAACAGCAGCAGGCTGCTTCAGTTTCTCCCTACCATAGCTTGTAGAGCTGGGCTGAAAGCCCTCTTGTTATCATCAGAGCCTCTGCTCAAAGGATGCCCAGTACTGGAAGAATGGAGACATTACAAGTCAATGCATTAGTGACATGTGTTCCCTCCATCTGCTATATCTAAAGTACTTTTTAAGGTATATATCACCATGTTAACCAAGTGTCAAACAAAAACAATTACAAAATAACCAGCAATGCCAAAGCATGTATCATGTCATGCTTGTTGTATAAATCCTTTACACTCAGGCACCAAATTCCCACATAATCCTGCATGGAAAAAACATACAAAATAGTCACACATTTCTAAGTTTTCATTCTCCTGTTTCCCAGCCAGCAGTCCATATAGCTAACCATAATACTATGTCAGTCTATAGGTTATGTAGTTTTCTATTTCAAACTGACACTGTGTTTAAAATAAAGGCAGGAATTGAAAAATGTGATATCTTTAAAAAAATGCTGCTGGAGGAATAAGCAGATACCAATGATTGTCTTCTAAGCTTTAGCAAAATCACATTATTTATTTACATCCATGTTTCCCAAAGTGGGCGGAGTTCATGGGGGGGCAAGGAGCATGGGAGAGAGGCAGTACAGCACCATGCTCCTAGGAGATGGAAGCAGCCACCTCCACTGCCACCCACCTTCTGTAGCAGCAGCAGCCTGCTGCCACTGCCAGGCACGCTGCCCCACTGCTGCTGCCCCTGCTCTTCACATTGCTGCTGCTACGCTCCCCCCTTCCTTCACTGTCAGCCTGTTTCTTTTCCTGAAAGGAGAGCATGATTGCTAGGGCCCACAAATGGGAAGCACCCCCCCCCCAACAACTGCACTACCTGCTTCCCTTGAACCACCCCTTCAGAGAAAACAGGCCCTATAACACAGAAAGCGCCCCACCGATTTTTTTCTGAAAACCCCTTCCCCGCAAAGGAGGGTGGGGACATGATTGAGGAAGAGAGGCATGACTCTTAGACTGAAGTCCATGGGTGGGGGGGGCTCCATTTAAAAAGTTTGAGAACCACTGATTTACGTCAGAATCCATTAGGCCAAAAGCCTGAGTGTGTTAAGATCTAGAAAAATGCTAGGGAACTTGACATAGCTGAACCATGCACCAGTTTGGGTGACTGTGAATGTAAAGAGACTTAATTATCAACTTATTCATGCAGTTAGGGATTGTAAAGAGTGACTTTGGAAAACTGATCCTGTGAGCATCCTCATTTATTGTCCTTTATAATGTCCTAATCAAATCTGATCAGTTTACATGTTAAAAGATGTCTATTTCCCTAGCTATGAGCCATCAAAGCTCAGCCTGGCACTTGAAAGTGAAAATGAGTTCTTTCTGGTTAATGCATCTGCATCATCAAGAATAAAGATTGTTCTATCTAAATGTAGTTAAAATAGGTTTGATGATGTGTGAATCTGAAAATAATCAGGTCTCTGCCTTACAGTTCAATTTTTTCTGCAGTGCTAACTGGAGTATAAAGTGATAAAAAGTTGTTTTATTCATTAAAGTAAATATATACAACTTTATACACACATGTAGCAACTTTTATAATACCCTTATTTTTTAAAAAAAAATAGAGAAAAAATGCCCAGCAGCTACGTCAGAAAACTACTTGCAACTGTTGGAGACCCATGTAAAATTGCTACATTTCTAGATTGTTGAACACAATGTTAGGGATGCTGAAACAATGTTTATGGTGTGTGTGCTGAACTGCTGAATCAAATTGTAAAGTAAACCTTGCATATCATGGAAACCACATCAAGCCAGGGGGTGTGGCAGTACCCCCAGCATCTATCATTCCAGCACCTCTGCACAGTTTCAAGTAGATACAAAAAAAAATTATTTCAGAAAACTGTAAAATTCTTGTAACACATTCAGCAGTATGTAGTCATTACAGGTGCCATAGGGAGCTAGAAGGTGGGCAATTATACTTGAGCTTCACATAGATTGCAGCCAAAGTATAAAGAATGTGTTTAGCCTCGAGATTTTAGAACGAGTGGGGGATTTTATTGGTTTTATTAAGATGCATCAGGGTCTCATTTGTCTGATTTCTGGTTTAATGATGCAGCCTCTTGGCAGAAAAATGTTTTTTTTTCCCCATTATTTAACCTGATTCTGTTGAGAGGTTTTTGTAAACAAAAAACTCTTAGCACAAAATTAATTTTGTTTCATTCAAATAAATTAGTGCAAACAGAAAGATGTTTTCTGAGAAGGTATTTGTGTTGGTTTGTTTTTGGATGGGTTGATTTTGTTTTGTTTTGTTTTTTTCCCCTCTGAAATGGATTGTCACTAATCTAAAGTATTTTTAATTGTAGGAGCTCATTTCCATGGCTTCATTCCTTAATGAGATATAGCTTTATTTAGTGAAAAAATAACTGTGCAAATGCCTCATTGGTTCCCATTCATTTGAATAACAGCCAAAGGAACATCGTCTTGAAGCTCTTTTGTGCATTTCTGTTACATGGCAATAGTTATTGATATAAACAGCCATAACATTAAAGTACTAAACCATCAACTTTAAAGAGACCTATCAATCATTATTTGGACTCAAAAGGACAATCGTGAAAATTGCAAAGCCCAATATTTTATATGCCTTGTTTTTCCTTTTCACTATTTCTCTGCAAAATCTATTTAATGTGATCTATATTGTGCATTTCTTTTCTTTTCAGATTAAATGCTGAGAATGCTGTGTTTTCCAAAAGTTAAGACATAAATTAAAGCCAGCAATGTAACTAAACCATTCCAGAGTCCCAGAAAGAGGGGCATTATAATGATTAAGGGAGTAGGAAAAGGAAGAGGAACATGAGGTGAAAGAAGGGACATGGAAGGATGAACAAAGGATAGTGAGGAACAGGAAAGGCAAGGAGAATGAGGCTTGCAACACAGGGACTGTGGTAAACAGGAGGCAGAAGGGAGAAGCAAACAACTAATCAAGAGAGAAAATGTCTGGAGTCCAAGAGAAGAATATGCTGTGTTGACATCACCAGTGTCAGTTGATGTCTCACCTGTTATCTAATGTGAGTTAATATATTGTGACATGATATTTTTCAAGCTTTGGCAAGTCAGTACAGAACTGTTTACTGTTACATGCAACTCTATTATTCTGAGCACAGCTTAGCACTCAGTCACTGGGTAATCCTTACACCTTAAATGTTTGGTTACAGTATGGCCAACAAGAGGCAGAAAGGAGATTAACCTTCCTATGAAGGAAAATGCTTTTTCCAGATACATCTGTTCTGGAGAACAATCCATTGTGGAGGATCTTATCAGGCTATTATGGGAAATAGGTCAGTGCAGATCAGACTATTCAAATGTCACTGCCCGCTTCCAAGAATCAATCAACGCCAGGTATCAGATACTAAAGGAAATTCTCTAGCTCAAGAAAAATAAAGCAAAGCAATTTCCTAAAACATCAATAGCCTCTCATGAACATAATATTGACTTTCCACTATCTGCTGATAGATTATTGTTATAAAAAATAACAGGACTGTCACCTAGAAGATATCTTTTTCCAAATAATACTTCTGATTTACTTGTGCATCATTTGATGTTGAAGGGTGTTAGGTAGCAATTTGGCTATTGCTAAGAGAGACATTTTCTTCTTTTCTGCTGTTGCTACTTTTGTTACTAAGCATAGATTAAGTCAATTCCATCATAGTAGGCCATTTGGGTCTTCCACTCCTCCATCTCCCACCAACAGATAAATGAAATAATACGTCAGTTTCCAATGGTATGGAGAGAAACACAGCTCACAAGCAATAAAAGGATAACTTAAATTATTACAGGTCACTGCATTGTTTCCCCTGAATTTATTTTCTATACTGCCCTTCTCCTACAGAACATCAAACAATACAGAAAAGTTAGAAAAATGTGAAATGTGGTAAAAATATGTATAGGTCATCTACTGTGTTTCCAGATACAGTAAAAAGCAAAGCTGAATAAAACAAGGATTATCTGCTGCCACAAAAGAATGGGGTTTATTTTAGATGGGAATGGGCAGTTTAAATTCCAATATTTAACACTTAACTATCTATTGAATTATCTCTATAGACACTCACCAATGTTAGTAGATAAGCTACCTGTGCAAACTCCCTGAGTTAACTCTTACGGTACATAAAATAATATTTCCTTTTACTGCTTGTTCATTTTGTTTAATATCCCCTGTTTCTTATAATTAGGTGCTAGAATGATAAATACAGGAAGGGCTTGATCCTAAGACCTGCTGAGCAACTGCAACTCCCACTGAAGTGAATAATTAAAATAAATGCATAATAAGCTGGAGAGCGTAATGGACCACTCTTCATTAACTAAGTCAAGCTGCCTCACAGGGTATGTGCTCATTATAGCTAGGAGCAAGCCTCCAAGCCTGGGCAGATGGATTCACACTAACGGGGCTTGAGCTAGCACACTAAAAAGAGCAGTGTGGATGTTGTGCCACAGCAGAGACTTGGGCTAGCCACCTGAGTTCAGACAAAGGGGGTCGCATAGGTCCAAACTTAGGTGGCTAGCTCAGGCCTCTGTTCCCTTCCTTCCAGAGTACCTGTTCTGCACTACTGGCCACACCTCACCATCTCTGGCTTCTGGCCCAGGTCTTCACACTTTCCTGGGTCAGTTCGCCTGCTGTTTTCTACACCTCCCTGATTAGGCCAGGGCTGTGACTTAGCCTAACCACTGTGCAGCTGCTGCCTGCCCAGGCTTAGCCCGCAGGTCCAGGTTAACAGAGGCGGGTGAGGGGGTTTCACTGTTCCTGCTCTGTTACAGAGATCCAGTTTGTATAGAGGACCTTATGGAAAATACATTTATACTGCATATAGCAGTATTAGAATAGTTCTGTATGCTAAAACCAGTATGTTTTCCTTCTGATTTCACAGGATGTCAACAGATTCACTCTGTGCAGTTGCATCCCACTCTGTCTCCCCAGACGAACTAAGGCTTTTTATAAGCTCCTTCCAAAGAGATGGACATTAGTGCCCCATGGGATCTAGGACATGGCAACCAGGATCTGTCATCAAGAAGACATGCTGGAGGGCAAGGAGAAGACTCAGGAAGACCTTGACAAATTGGAGCAGTGGGCCAATAGAAATCTCATGAGGTTCAACAAGGACAAGTGCAAAGTCCTGCACTTGGGATGGAAAAACCCCATGCACTGCTACAGGTTGGGGAGCGATCAGCTAAGTAGCAGCAGTGTAGAAAAGGACCTGGGGGTCCTGGTGGATGGGAAGCTGGATATGAGTCAGCAGTGTGCTCTTGCTGTCAAAAAGGCCAATGGCATACTGGGCTGCATCAGAAGCAGCATTGCCAGCAGCTTGAGGGATGTGATCATTCCCCTCTATTCGGCACTGGTGAGGCCGCATCTGGAATACTGTGTCCAGTTTTGGGCTCCCCACTACAAAAAGGACATGGATAAGTTAGAAAGAGTCCAGTGGAGGGCAACAAAAATGATCAAGGGGTTGGAGCACAAGACCTATGAAGCGAGACTGAAGGAACTAGGCTTATTTAGCCTGCAGAAGAGAAGACTGAGGGGGGACTTGATAGCATCCTTCAACTACCTGAAGAGATGCTCCAAAGAGGATGGAGCTCAGCTTTTCTCAGTAGTAATAGAGGACAGAACAAGGAGCAATGGTTTCAAGTTGCAGCTGGGGAGGTCAAGGCTGGATATTAGGAAAAACTTTCTTACTAGGTGAGTGGTAAGACATTGGAATGGGCTACCTAGGGAGGTGGTGGAATCTCCGTCTTTGGAGATGTTTAAGGCCCAGCTGGATAAAACTCTAGCTGGGATAATTTATTCAGGTGCTCCTGCTTTTTTTGGCAAGGGGCTGGACTAGATGACCTCATGAGGTCCCTTCCAACCCTATGATTCTATGAAGGCCCCTAGGATGAAGGGCTCTAACTGGCTGCCCTCCCCTAGACCTCTTCCTCATGATACATCTATACTGCAATAAAAAGCCCATGGCTGTCTTGTGGCAGCTTCCTTCCTCAGGCTCATGAGGCTCAGACAGCAGGGCTATTTAGTTCCAGTGTTGACTTCTGGACTCAAGCTGCAGTTCAGGTTCTCGCACCCTCCCACCTTGCAGGGTCCTAGAGCCCAGACCCTACCCTGAACCCAGAAGTCTACACTGCAGTGAGAGAGCCATGCAGCCTGAGCCCAAGCCAGGTGGCATGGGTCAGCCATAGGTGTTTAATTATAGCATAGACAGATCCTTAGGCTATGTCTACACTTACACTTTAAATTGAATTGATGATGATTAATGTGATTTAAAGTATTGCATGGCTACACTAGCTTTCCTTAGTTCAAAATAAGGACCTCTCTCATTTTAAAATAAGGAAAGGTCATTTCAAAATGATAAAACCTCCCTTAAATTTAAAATTATGGTTAAATCGAACTTATTAGTTCAGTTTAACCCAGTCTAACCATGTTAAATTGAATTAACCATTAGTTTGCATTAACACTTTTTGCCCTTCTTTCTCCCATGCTGCCCTTTTCTTTCTATATATTGGATGGGGGCATGGCCCTTCATGTGGGCCATCTTGCCACACTTCCTATGGTGCCACTCTCCTAAATCGAACTAGCAAGTCCTGCCATAGACGTGCTAGTTCGATTTGGGTGTCTAGTGGAGCCATGTAAATTCGATTTAACTTAATTCAATTTAATGATTATTTGTTCGATTTAATTAGTTCAATTTAAGTTCATTTGATTTAACTAAGTGTAGACGTAGCCTTAGATATTACAGTGATAGGCAACTATATAAAACCCTAAGGTAAATATAGCTTGCCCTTTTTACTGCTCTGCTACTACTGCATCGCAAATGGAATGGTTTTATCAGGGTTTGTGAACTTAATTAAGGTTGCATCTACACAGAAATGGGGAGAGGGATTTTATCCAAATGAGGTGACAGATTTGTGGTCAATTCATCCCCCAGCTTGTTTCTGTTTGTGTTGGAGTTGTGGCCTGAAGGTTCACCTAAAGTATTGCGGATAAGCTGCTGCCAGTGGAAGTAAGACACTTAAACCCTGCAAGAGCTTCACCTTATGTCCTAAAACTAAAGGCTTGCTTTTAAGTTTTGGTCACCTTTAAGCAAACTCTGTCTCTCTTCTCTGCAGTATCAAAGTGTTGGAGATCAAACGACAGAATAAATAAAACAAGTGTTACTGGACACTTAAGTCTGGTTCCTCTCATGAATCTCCCCGGTTTCAGATTAATAATGTCCTTTTGGTATGTTGATATTCTGGGGTAGAGGGAGGCTAAATTTTTCAGATTATTTTCTAGTGAAAAAACCTGACATTCTACAACATTCCACAAATTCATGTCAAATCTGCCAAATGGTCAGGAAGAAAATCTTCTGAAAGTTGATATGTTTCATTTTTACATTTTTGAAACAAAATATTTTGATGTTTACACTGGAGTGACAGTTCGAGATTTTACTTCACTTGTAATTTTAAAAAGCTACCAAAAAAAACCACTTCTCTAACACTAAGCAACATTTTCTTTGGTTTACAGTTAAATTCTCCCTCAATTTTTCAGTTCAGTCACTAACCAAGAACAGTTATTCAGCCTACTCCAATTCTGGATTTCTATTTCACTGGTGCTCCTCAGAGGAATTAAGTCAAAGTCACCAAATTACAATTAGATATGCACACACTCACGCCCTTTCTTAAGATTTTTGTGCATCTCTGCACTTTCAGGAGCTGTGTGTCAGGAAGGGAGCAGGGGATGCCCCCACTGATTTAGTGGGGAATCTGTTAGTCTTCAAAGTCCCACTCTGTGTTTCTGAGTTATAAAGCAGGGCCTACCTGATTTTTCTGAAACTATATCATCTAGTACTTTCCACAAGCTCACAAAATTAAGAGCTTTCTGCCTATTGTCCACATTTTCCCCTTTTTTGGATGTGCTACATACTGCCCCTAGAAGTGTTCTTAATATTGGTCTGGTGACACACTTCTGGAGCTGGTAAGCACTAATAGTAGAAGCTGAAAACAATGGGAGAAGAGGTGGTGAGACAGAGCTAGAAAGAAGAGTGACAAGAAAGGAAGGAGGGAAGGTGAAAGGCTAGAGGTAAAGGAATAGGAAACTATAGTGTTGGAAGAAAGGAAAAGGATGAACACAGAAAAGGAGGAAAACAAGAAAAGATTTATGCCATGAAAATCCACATTTCCTTTAATAAGACTTTTTTGGGATCCATTTATGAGGTGCACTGTGCCTTGGACTACAGAGCTGTTTTCACCACATCAAATCAACATGTGTGGATGTTAATATTTATTGCATTGTATGTACGCTGCCTTGAAATTATCACAGGCATATTCCTCACAGGAGGTTCTGGGTTTATCTCATTCAAACACCAGCAACAATCCAGCTCAATTGCTTTGTCCTATCAAGCCACAGGCAGTTTTCATATCCTTATGAAGAAAGATTATTGCCTGTCACTGACACACCTGTAAGCGCATTTAACAGTCAATCACAGCAACAAAAACAAGAAGTCCAGTGTGACACTCCCTCGTGATTTCTTCCAGAGCAAAATTCATATAAAGCAAGGAGGATTACAACCAGCCTCTGTGGCACCAAAGCAGCTCTGTCTAAATCACATGAATAAACAGCTGCAGATAGGGGAAGGGTTAAGAGGAGAGAGGTTTGGCTTTTAAGAACTAAAGAGCTTTGTATTTGTTTCCTATTATAAAGGCCTTGATTCTGATGGCACAAAGATATAAGATCAAAGTAATGCAACTGAAGACAATGGGATTATATGTGAAATTAGCCCCCAGTAGAACAGCTGAGGTAATGTTCTGGATGGAGGAGTGGTAAACATTATTTACAGGAACGGCAAAACTAACCTACATTAGTGCCATTAAAACATAAAAATTTCAGAAATGCAAAAGTCAATGTTCCTGTAGCAACCCTGTATGGTAACATTGCTCATTACAGAGTTTTCTATTCCTCTTTACCTTTAGGCCTCAATCTTCCAAAAATGTATGGCTATGTTTACCTTTATGCATCTGAATGGTCCTAGTATGCCAATTCTCTGGCACCCTACACAGTGCCACAAAAATACAAAATATTCATAAATGTGATTGTGACATACTGTGGATTTCCATATTGCTCTAGTTGATGGCTGCTTTTATCTGTGGAACATCCTATCTGCCTGATGCATGACGCTTGCCCTGAAAAGTCATGGTCAGGACTAGCATCTCCATTACAGAAGCAGATAGAATGGCTAAGTTTACCTGCCCATTCATGAAATAAATCAAACAAAAGCAGCCATTTTAAAATACTGTTACAGAAATCACAAAATAAATAAAGCACCTCTAAGGGACTGTAGAACAATAGCATTAGGGACAAGACACACAGGAGCAGAGGCGAGCACTCTTTTAGGCTATGTCTACACTGGAGGCTTAGGTCAACTTAACCTGGCTTAAGCCAACTTAAGCAACGCTAGGGCTAAATTTAGAATTTATTAAGTCAGCTCACGTTTATGCTTAAGTCACCTTAATAAAACCTGACCTGCAAATTGACTCAAGCTTTTAAGTCAACTTTACAGGACAGGAAGCCCCAGGCCCCACCCTCTGCCTCGCCCCAGGTCCTGTGGCCCGATTTGGCTCCTGCCACCACCAGGAAGCGGCTGGGAGCCAGATCTGACCCCAGCCACCAGCAGCAAGCAGCGCAGACCCCAATCCAGCTCCCTGCCCCTTGCCACAGGTAGCAGGAGCTGGGAGCCAGGTCCTGCCACCAGTGGCAAGGCGGCTGGGAGCAAACCTCACCTTGGTGGGGTCCTTCTTCCCTCGCACACAGCAGGCAACGCCATTGACCCAGCCTGGTCAATTTCTCACGTAGCAGGCTGCTGCAGAGTGGGCCTTCCTGGCTCCACGTCCATGCACTGGGCATCCTGTGGAGAAACCTCCCAACTTTCTTGCTCAGTCAGGGTGTCCAAGCTCATCTGTTCAACAAACCACCAGTAAGGGGAAAATGAGGAGCTTTCAACAGTCCTGTTTGCAGACTGGTTGTAGCTATTAAGAACTGTCAGCTTTCTAGATGAGTTCATCTTCACAGTGTTAGTATTGTGAGGTAGCCATTTTAAGGTCAAAAGTGTCTGAAGCATCCACTAATTCTAAGTGCCCTGTCTGAACCACCTATGACTGAATTTTTCAGAGTACGTTCAAAGAACAGCTCCTATTGACTTCAGATGCAGCTGCTCAGCATTTTTACAAATCAGTCTTGCACTGAGCTTCCAGATACTGATGGACAAACAATTAGTAATTGCCTATTAAGAGTCTGGTCCAAGAGTACACCTGAGATGGCTAACTCACTGTCACACAGAAACTCTGTGGTACAGGCTGGGAAAGAATCCAGGCAACATACAACTGTCTTAACCATAAGAGAGCCCTGTCTCTCCCTGTAATCTCCTGCTTCATTCACCACAGCAGGTGTCCGTAACCTTCGTCAACCCCTGTGCCCGCCCCTCAGCCCTGACCCTCAGCCCATACCAGCAGCCCTAAAAAAGAGCAGCAGCTGCCTAAAACTCAGCAGTGGCCACAGCTGGAGGGGAGAAGGGGAGGAGGCTTCCCAGGAATGCCACTAAAAGGAGATGCTTGTGCAAAGAAGTTTCCTGGAGCAACTCCTCTCAGGGGTCTCCAGGTACACTGCAGAAAGAAGCCACCCAGCATGGCTTCTTTTGTTCCAAAAGGTTAGCCATGTCAATCTAGTTCAGAAGAAAGAGAAACTGCAGAATTAAAATTCATGTGCAGATTTCACACCATTGCCTTAAGGATTTTCAGTTCTTTTCTTATTATAACAGGTGATTTTAGCTCACCTCCCTCTAATACGCTGTCCTCTGCTGTTTGAAACCAAATGACTACTTTTATTTGCTGTCACAGTTTAACTTGATCCCATGACTTACACTTCCCTCCCTTTATTTTCCTCCCATTCTGTAAGTTCTCTGCCTTCAAGCATCTGACAAAGTGGGATTTTCTCCCATGAAAGCTCATGCAATAAATAAAAATATGTTAGTCTTTAAAAGCACCACGGGACTCCTTGCTTGTATAATCACAGATACTACAGTTTGGTAAATATTTGCAAATGGACCCTTTTTAATGGTGGTCACTGCACATCACACACACACACACACATATGCTGGAAAGCTTAAGGAATATATAAAACACTTTCAGATTTTCATAAGTAAAGCACTAATTAAATACAATCATCATAATAGAGTTCATGCCTCTACCTCAAGAGAAAGCAACATTTATTTTCTGAAAGGCTTAAACTATAACCAAAGTTATTCCTGAGACAGTTCTGTGACACCACATTGTTTTGTATTTGTAGTCAAATTTTATCTGTATTGAAAAAAATCTTCCCAGGTCAGGCCACAACCACAAGTTTGGACAGGTGGAAATATACATTTGTCTTCATTTAGCAAGATTAATGGCCCCCAGCACCAGCAAGATTAGGTATTTAAACAATCAATATAGTTCTCTACAAATATTAATAATCTATTGTCTCATAATTTCCTGTGGTTTTCAAAATGTTCCAAAAACAACATGCTGCATCCTACCATGCAGCTGATCTGCACTGAGTCAGGCTGGGCATCATTGATTTTACCTGTGCACTCTGCTGACCCTGCCATAGCCTCCATGCAAGGCTGGTCTCCGTGCATTGTTATAGACCAGCATGATGGTTTCTCTAACCTCATCCCAGCCACAAAATTCCTCAAGAGGCTGAAGTCCTAGCCAAGAGTGGACATGGAGCTGCATTATAATTTTGCAGGAGCTCCAACAACCCCTAAAGTCAAAGGATATTGGCCCCTATTCATATAACAAGAGTGTTAACCTCGGATGCCCAGAGAAGTTGCTTCCCAGAAAACTCATGTGTCAGATCTTTTTCCACAGCTCCTAAGGCAGTTTATTCATACTCTATAACAATCCAATTCCTGGACCATAGTCTTTTTCACTCAGTTCATCTCATTGATTTGCTGTTTATTTACTCTCCATTAGCGAACACAGAAACCCAGAGGGGATACTCAGTATTGTTCAGTAGCTTATATACCATATTATACCCTTTAGTTTAGATGCCTATATTTACATCGTACACATGCTTTCCCACAAGTACAGAGCTAGTGTGGGACACAACTAATTTTTTGGTCCTCTGGAGGTTCAAACACACCAAAACACCAAAAAAAAAAAAAAACCAACAAAAATAAATTGTTTTGGGTCAAAACCTCTGAATTTTTTTTTTAAAAGGCAAATTAAAAAAAAAATCCATTTGGGGACAAACAAAATGTGTCCTGCAACTGCAAATATTTTCCTTGGGGAATTTTTAAGGCACAAGAGTCACAAAACTGCTGGAGGGGGAGGAGGAAGAAGTGCTACTCCTACCACACGCATAACTCTTAGCCCAGTGGTTACAATGTGGGAAACTCGTGCTCAGTTCCCCATTGTGCCTGCTGAGGAGACAGAATCTGAATTTGGGTCTCACTTAAGAAAGGACTTATTCACTGGTCTATTGGACACCCTGAAGTAAAGTTCTCTTATTCTCTCATGTTGGAGGTATTCCACGTTTTATAAATAATTAAGTAATCAGTGGAGCCAAGGTGTTCCTTCCTCCCAAGTTAGCCTTTTTGTTAGGGCACTCTAGAGTCATTCCCACTCTCTTTCCCTGGTCCATTAACTATGAATTGCCCTATGAATGTTAACTACTGTTAGGCACTTCCTGTTATGGCATTGATGAATCCAGCTCACTGAACCACCCAGCTGTTTAATTAAACAAATTGCTCCTGAACTCAGCACTGAACACTTCACAGAAAACTTGTGTCTACTTCTTTAAGCAGGACTGTGCAAACAGATGTTGCTGCCTGCTAAGAATTATAAGCCTGACAACATGATAACAGGCATACAAGCAACATTTTAGGTTTGAATTAAGAGGTCAGGGTAACAGAAATTCTCTTAGGTGCTGAAGGAAGAGCACTCACAAAAATCAGACTGTGTGATCCATTTTAAATAGCAGAGGTAATGGATGTCATGCAGATTCTTAACAGCGAGAAGAAATGGCTTTGTAAGACATCAGTGTGCGTGCCATGATGAGTACAATGCACACTCTATTCCCCAGGATAACCTCAGGCACAATCTTTCTGAAACAAAACTCTTTCATTTGTTTGCAAAATATGGAAATTAAAAACAGATATATTCTCAGAGGACTGCTTTTAGGGAACTAGCTCAAGGTGTATGCAGAGATACTACACTCTGCTCATATAAGGGCTTCTTGTATTCAGGAACAAAAACTATCTTGATCACACAGAGTTCATCAAAGCAAAACACGTAAGAACATAAGAATGGCCATACCTGTCCCTCCAGGAACTTAGCTAATTCTTCTTTGAAGGCAGTTATATTTTTGGTCTTCACAGCCTTCCTCTGGCAATGAGCTCCACAGGAGGAGTGTGTGTTGTGTTGTGTGAAGAAGTACTTTCTTTTCTTCATTTTAAAGCTGATGCCTATTAATTTCATTGGGTGACCCCTTGTTCTTGTGTCATATGAAGGGGTAACTAATACTTCCTTATTCACTGTGTCCACACCATTATTGATTTGATAGGTCTCTATCTTATCACCCCCCCCAAAAAAAATTTCTTTTCTATGATGAAGTGCCTCAATCTTTTTAAAACAAACACAGTCCTGTCACACTTGGAGACTAACAAATATATTTATTTCATGAGCTTTCATGGGGGAAAATCCCAAAGCATCTGACAAAGTGCCACAGGACTCCTTGTTTGTTTTACTGTACTAGACTAACACAGCTGCCCCTTTCAATCTTTTTAACCTCCCCCCATGCAGAAGCTGTTCTATATCCTTAATGATTTGTGTTGCCCTTCTTTGCATCCTTTCCAATTCTATTATTATCTTTTAACACAAATGGTTTAGGTCTCTTTTTGGTTTGCAAATCAATTGCAAAACATTCCTGATTTCTATTCATGCATTTGTAAACAGGACTAGTTAATGCAATTCTGGATCTAGCTATAAAGTCTTTTCAATAACAGCAACTATTAGATCCAGGATTCAATGTGTGGCCCTCTCCTATACTTCATTTGTCCAAATTCTTCTACTCTGCCAGTTCTGCAGCAATCTGCAGCTTCAGCCCCACAACAGAGGATGGATGCAAATAAAGCATGCCCCCAGAGCTGGGCTGTATGTTTGTAGAAGGAGACACAGGAGAACAGTGTATGCAGGTTTTCTATTAAATCAGAAGGTGGTTTATGTAAAACTCCCCGTGCCAAGGAATGCTAAAGAGGAGTTTCAACCTAATTTATCACAAAGTAGTTCACCCATCACACCAGAGAGCTGAAAAGCCTAGACAGTTTCACTAGCATTTGAACTATGCCTAAGCCCAGAAGTCCTCTGCAGCTGTCAATCTGTAGCGGCATGCTGATTGAGCCCTATCCATAAGCTGTCACCATATGCTCAGTTGAATATTGTTCATCCAATGTGTTTCATGAGCTCTTCAGTTTCTTTCCTAATCATATAAACAGCATCTTTAACTCATACTTGAGCATACAATTTTCACTGTTGACTGGTTAACTGTTCATTTATGGCATGATATCACAGAAGTTATTAGATTCACACACATTTTCACAAATAACAGCACTTATACAAATAAAGAGCATAACCCCATATACCAATGTATAAAACTGGGAAATTTAGTCACATATATTAAATGTCTTCCTGCAACAGCATTTACCATCTCTGCTCTGAAGGCACTTGGAAAGATTTGAAGAGTCACTTGCACAAACATGGCTTGAAGCTGCAGAATGACAGCACTACAACTTTCCTTAATGAAGCATTGTGTTCCTCCACACTCTTTTCTCACCAGATTAGATCTTATATAGGCTAGAGAGCATTTTCATTTGATAGTCTATGGCATGCTTTTGTAGAATACCTCTGGTAAACTAGAGTGGTGGTTCTCAACCACCTTGTCACAACACATTACTGTGTCACCACACAGTGGTAAGTGTGTCACTGAGATCCAGGGAGATGGCTGGATGTCACAACACATTACTGTGTCACCACACAGTGGTAAGTGTGTCACTGAGATCCAGGGAGATGGCTGGATTTGGCCTGGGAGTCTCCTGTAGGCTGGGCGTCTCCTGTAGGTTGTGATATCCCATCAAGTGTGCCGTGACCTGCAAAAGGTTGAGAACCATTGCACTAGATACCAAAGACATTCATCAAACATTGTCTGCCAAACATGATATATCCCAAACTTTTCCTAATCTGTTTGCCAAAATCAACTGACTATATCAGAGATTGGGATGTTTTACCTCCAGCTGGTTATGCTATTTATTTCTTCGGACTCCCATATTTGGAAGTGCTCGCAACTCTCTATAACTTTATTTAAAAAAACAGGGAGTCCTGTGGTACTTTTAAAGACTAACATATCAATTACTGTCACAAACGCTGCATAACACAATAGCTACACATGGGCTGAGTTTCAGCACCAGTTGACTGGCATTTACACAGGCATGTAAAATGCCCTGCATAGATGCCAGCAACTTTCTTAGCGGCCGGGACACGCTCAGGAAAACCAACCACAAATGCCTTGTGGTTGGCTTTCCTGTATGTCTCCTGGCCCCCAGGACTTACAGAGCTGACTTCCAGGAGCACAACAGTGAGTTCAGACTCGCTGCTAAGCACTCCTGGAACACCGGGCTGACGGTGGTGATTTTGCTGCCATCATTATAGGCATAGAATAATAGGGTTGGAAGGGACCCCACGAGGTCATCTAGTCCAACCCCCTGCCAAAAAAAAGCAGGACCACTCCCATTAGATCATCCCAGTCAGTGTTTTGTCCAGCTGGGACTTGAACACCTTCAGAGATGGAGATTCCACCACCTCCCTAGGCAGCTTATTCCAATGCTTCACCACTCGCCTAGTAAGGAAGTTTTTCCTAATATCCAGCCTGGACGGCCCCAGCTGTAACTTGAAACCATTGCTTCTCGTTCTGCCCTCTGTTACTACCGAGAACAGTCGAGCTCCCTCCTCCTTGGAGCAACCCTTCAAGTAGTTGAAGGTTGCTATCAAATCCCCCCTCAATCTTCTCTTCTGCAGACTAAATAAGCCTAGTTCCTTCAGTCTTTCTTCATAGGGCTTGTGCTCCAGCCCTTTCATCATTTTGGTTGCCCTCCTCTGGACTTTCTCTAATTTGTCCATGTCCTTTTTGTAGTGGGGAGCCCAAAACTGGACACAGTATTCCAGATGTGGCCTCACTAGTGCAGAATAGAGGGGAATGATCACATCCCTCGATCTGCTGGCAACACTTCTTCTGATGCAGCCCAGTATGCCATTGGCCTTTTTGGCAGCAAGAGCACACTGCTGACTCATATCCAGCTTCCCATCCACCATGACTCCCAGGTCCTTTTCTCCAGTGCTGCTATTTAGCTGATCACTCCCCAGCCTGTAGCAGTACATGGGGTTTTTTCATCCCAAGTGCAGGATTTTACACTTCTCCTTGTTGAACCTCATGAGATTCCTCTTGGCCCACTGCTCCAATTTGTCTAGGTCTCCCTGAATCCTGTCCCTGCCCTCTAGGGTGTCTACCGTTCCCCCCAGTTTGGTATCATCTGCAAACTTACTAAGTGTGCAATCTATCCCATCATCCAGATCATTAATGAAAACATTGAACAGAACTGGCCCCAGGACCGACCCCTGGGGTACACCACTTGTTACTGCCTGCCAACTTGACATGGAGCCATTGATTCCTACACGCTGAAACCGTTGTTCTAGCCAGTTTTCTATCCACCTTACAGTCCATGCATCTAACCCATACTTCCTTAATTAGCCAATGAGAATGCTGTGGGAAACTGTATCAAAAGCCTTGCTAAAGTCAAGGTATATCACATCAACGGCTCTTCCCGCATCCACAAATCCAGTCATCTCATCATAGAAGGCGATGAGGTTGGTCAGGCATGATTTACCCTTGGTGAATCCATGCTGACTGTTCCTGATTACTCTATTTTCCTCCAAGTGTTTCAGGATGGATTCTTTGAGAAGCTGCTCCATGATTTTTCCAGGGATTGAGGTGAGGCTGACAGGTCTGTAATTCCCTGGATCGTCCTTTTTGCCTTTCTTGAAGATAGGTACTATATTTGCTTTTTTCCAGTCCTCTGGCACCTCCCCTGTTCGCCACGAGTTTTCAAAGATAATGGCCAATGGTACTGCTATCTCATCAGCCAGCTCCCTCAGCACCCTCGGATGCAGTTCATCCGGCCCCATGGACTTGTGCACATCTAGTTTCTTTAAGCAGTCCCTAACCTGACCTTCTGTCACCAAGGGCCTCTCTTCTCCCCAGTCTACCGTACCTCGTGTAGTGGGCTGGGAGCTGACCCTGCTTGTGAAAACTGAAGTAAAAAAAGCATTGAGCACTTCAGCTTCTTCCTCATCCTCTGTCACAAGGATGCCTGCCCTATTCAGTAAGGGACCTACACCATCCCTGATCCTCTTCTTGTTATTGATATACTTGTAGAACCCCTTCCTGTTATCTTTCACATCCCTTGCTAGTCGCAACTCCATTTGTCCTTTGGCCTTTCTGATTTTATCCCTGCAGTCCCGAGCAATGTCTTTATATGCCTCCTTAGTCATCTGTCCTAGCTTCCACTTCCTGTAAGCGTCCTTTTTATGCTTCAGCTCAGTGCAGAGCTCTCTGTTAAGCCACAGTGGGCGCCTTCCACATTTGCTGTGCTTTCTCCTTATCAGAATTGTATCTTCCTGTGCCCTTAGCAGGGTTTCTTTAAAATGCACCCAACTCTCTTGGACACCTTTCCCCTTCAGATCAGCCTCCCAAGGGATCCTGCCCATCAGTTTCCTGAGGGAGACAAAATCTGCTTTTCTGAAGTCCAGGGTCTGCGTTTTGCTTCTTTCCTTCTTTCCTTTAATCATCAACTTGAACTCTACCATCTCATGGTCACTGCTACCCAGGCTGCCATTCACTTCTACTTCCCTGATAAATTCTTCTCTATTTGTGAGCAGCAGATCGAGAGGCGCAAGGCCCCTAGTTGGTTCCTCCAGCATTTGTATCAGGAAGTTGTCCTCAACACTCTCCAGAAACTTCCTGGATTGCCTGTTTACTGCTGTATTGGCCTTCCAGCAGATGTCAGGGTAATTGAAGTCCCCCATGAGAACCAGGGCCTGTGCTCTAGAAACTTCTGTCAGTTGTCCACAGAATGCCTCATCCACCTCCTCCTTCTGATCTGGTGGTCTGTAGCAGACACCTGCCACAACATCCCCCTTGTTGCTCTCCCCTCTAAACTTAACCCACAGATTTTCAACTGGCTTGTTTCCACTTTCATAATGAAGCTCTGAGCAGTCATAGAGCTCCTTTACATATAGTGCTACTCCTCCCCCTTTCCTTCCCTGCCTGTCCTTCCTGAACAGTTTATACCCATCTATTGCAGAGCTCCAGTCATGCAAACTATCCCACCACGTCTCTGTTATCCCAATCATGTCATAGTTCTTTGTCTGCGCCAGTACTACCAATTCCTCCTGCTTGTTTCCCAGGCTCCTTGCATTTGTGTATAGGCACCTAAGATACCCAGCTGATTGCCCTACTTTCCCATTTTGATTTTCAATTATATTGTATCTACCTCCCTGGATTTTCTTTTGGTGTTGACCTCCTCCACCTGCCTCAGGCATTAGGGCTTCATTAGAGCATCTAAGAAGGTTATTTGATTCCCCCTGCATGTTCCAACTACCCTCTCTTCTATCCCTGGAGTTACAGTCCCGGCACCCCCCAAGTTCCATCCCATCCCCCTGGTCTCCCACATTGTCACTTACCTGTGGGCTTTGGTCTCCTTCCCCCTTCAGACCTAGTTTAAAGCCCTCCTCACTAGGTCAGCCAGTCTGCGTCCAAATACGCTCTTCCCCTTCCTCAAAAGATGGAGTCCATCTCTGCCTAGCAGTCCTTCTTCCTGAAACAGCAACCCATGGTCAAGGAAGCCAAAGCCCTCCTGACGACACCATCTTCGCAGCCAAATGTTCATCTCCAGGATGCATCTGTCTCTGCTCAGGCCTCTATCCTTGACCGGAAGAATTGAGGAGAACACCACCTGTGCTCCAAACTCCTTCACCCGCGCTCCCAGAGCCCTGAAGTCACCTTTGATCTGCCAAGGATCACCTCTTGCAGTATCATTGGTTCCCACATGGATGAGAAGCATGGGGTAGTAGTCAGAGGGGCGGATGATTCTCGACAATCCCTCCGTAACGTCTCGGATGCGGGCACCTGGCAGGCAGCATACCTCTCGAGAGACCTTGTCAGGGCGACATATGGGTGCCTCCATCCCCCTCAGAAGTGAGTCCCCAACCACCACAACTCTACGTTTCCTCCTAGCTGTGGTGACTGTGATCCTCCCAGCCTCGGGGGTGCATGGCCTCTCCTCTTCCACCTCCTTCACCGTCTCTAGCACCTCATAACGATTCTTCGCCACAACAGAGGGTGGGTTGTGGGCAGGGGTGGAGCACTGCCTACCGCCAGAGGTAACCAGCTGCCAGTGTCCTCCCCCTGCCACAGGCTCCCCATCCAGCTCCAGTGTTGTGGCAGTACTCTCTGGTACCTGGTCAGTGCCCTCCATCTTGCACTTCTCCTCGTGGATGCTGTCGAGGAACTTCTCCAGGGTGTGGATACTCCTAAGCCGAGACACCTCCTCCTGTAACTCTCCCACCTGCCTCCTGAGAGATTCCACCAGCAGGCACCTGTCACATCGATTCATCTCCCCAGCCAGATCGTTGGAGACAGGGAACTGCAGGCTGCAGTCCCTGCAAGTCCACACCAGGGTCTGGGTAGAGATATCTATGGTCAGGATGTCTGTCTGGCTACAGGCACAGGTAGAAGAGACAGAAGGGGCGCTGGCAGCAGTGCGGCTCCTCTTCACCATCGTGGTTTCACAAACTCCTCCCCAAACTCCCTCTCAAACTCCCCTGTTTGCTGTCCCCTGTTCGCAAGCTCCCTCTGGTCACTCAGCCACTGGCTTTTAAAGCCTTCTCTGCCTAGGTCAGCCCTGGCCCCTCATTAAACACACAGGGGAAGGCTGATCACATTGCGTATTGTGATCAATAGTGGGGCATAGGACCTGCCAACAGCCAGGACAGGGCAGAACACACATTCCGCGGGATTTTTCTATTTTTAGGCTCCCTGGAATGCTGGCTTCTCAAATTTGTGGGCCTTGGAGCTCCATTCAAGGGCATTCCCCCTTACTTTAACTCCTGCATCCCCAATATTCCCCCAGCACCCCAATACCCACCCTCAAAATCCACACCCTGCCCCCCAATACCCAACCTCTCCCCAGCCCCCAATATCCACTCTACACCCAACTCCCTGCTGACCTTATGGGGCCCCGGCAGGCGCAGGGCTCCATCCACACCAAGAGGAGTCTCTTGCAGGATCAGGCCCACCCCCAGTGCAGCAGGGTGGGGGAGACGGGCTGGCAAGAGGCCCCGGGCAGCAGAAATGAGAGCCCAGAGGCCAGCAGGGACAAGCCCATGGCTGCAGCCTACCCCGGTGGAGTGTCCAGTTCCAGCGCCGGGGCAAGGCCAGGGTCCTGGCCACTGAGCAGGAGGGACTCTGGTGGGCTGAAATGGGGCTCAGGTGCCCCGCAAAGGGGACAGGGTCACACCCCTGAAGCGCGAGCTTCCCGTTCCCAAAGGAGAACGCAGCCGAGCCCACCCCCAACACTCACTGGGGACTGTGCAGTGTGCTATGGTTATTATGCTGTGCATCACAAAGCCAAGCCTGAAGCTGGACCACAAGGGAAGTCACCAATGGCACGCACACCAGGGTTCTTCTGTGGAGGTTAAAATAAGGGGGAACAAACTGGAATGCTGCATTCTGGTGCATTCTTCTATTTTTAAGGGCCCTGGAACGCTGGTCCCTAAAAATAGTAGGCCCCGGAATGGTGTTCCAGTGTGGTCCACCTTACTTTAACCCATCTAGTCCATTGTTTTCATTTAAAACCTAAGGAGATGGCCTGTTATGTACATGACAAGGCTGAGTTTTCACATCCAAAAAGTTTCATGATCAGCTGACTGTATAGTTGCTTTCTAGTTTATTTCAAAAGGGATAGCCGTGTTAGTCTAGTCCAGTCAAAAAACAACAAGGAGTTGTGTGGCACTTTAAGACTAACAGATTTATTTTTTGCATGAGCTTTTGTGGGAGAAGATCCCACTTCCTCAGATGCTTCGAAGCATCTTCTCCCACGAAAGCTCATGCAAAAAATAAATCTGTTAGTCTTAAAGTGCCACACAACTCCATGTTGTTTTTTTCTTGTTTATACCTGTCCTGCTCAGTCAAGTTCCCAGCTTCTGATAATTCTTTTCATTTATGTCACTAATATTAGCATCATGCAGACACCACAGGGCATATTAGAAATGGCGTCTACTCTCTTTCACCCTCTCAGAGAACCCGTCAGGCATCCTGGCTCAAGCTAATGCAGCATGGATCACATTGCCCCCCACACCCCCAATACACACACATCCACAGTGAATGGCTCCTAGAACAGAGAGTGGGAGCATCAAGGGACTGGGAGACTATGAAAGGTCAGGAATTATTGAAGCTCGGTGCGAATGGCTCTGGTGGCACATTAGAGGCTAAAATCCAGGCCTATTTAGAGATGTGGGCAAGCACCAACCTTGAACTGAATTACAGGCAAAAATCCTTCCACTGGGAATGTAGATTCTGCTCTATTATACAATGAAAAACCACCCAGTGATTATTTGATCCTGTTATTTCCTATTGTTTGTGAAAAAATACATCATCTACTTGAAATGATGGCAGATCTTATATAAACTAACTTTAAATGCTTACTTTACAGTATCTATGTTATTGTATACTATGCTGTACACATCTGATGTACTTCTACTAAGGTTACTGAGATCACTGTTTGTTAGTTTTATGATGTTAACATTGATAAAGGTCATAGACCAGGACATTGGTTTTGTAAGCTGTGTGTTCAGGACAATGCAATCAGCAAAATATGCAGTAAGATGAGTTATGCCTTCTGGTCATTTTTATCTGCAGTGAACAAGGGTGTGCCCAAGAAAATGAGATCATCCCACACTACAGTACAGTATGCAAAAAAAAACAAAAAAAACAAAAAAACCACAACCCACATCTAGTGCCAGATAAATATATAACAATAATATTTTTGCTTTGCTATATATCAGGGGTGGCCAAACTTATGGAACTCAAGAGTCACACAAGTTATTTATTAAACCTTCGAGAGCCACACTGAGGCATATAGCCATATACTTTTACTTATTCCAACATTACTAAGTTTAAAAGTCATTGCACACTTTAATTTTATCATAAAAAGAGGACAAATATTGATCATACTAAAGTCAGATTCTAATAATTACTTAAGGTTACCATGAAAACTAGGCCTATACAGTAAAGATTTAGCTGCTGCTCGATATAGAAAACTGCAGGCTAATGGTGAGTTTTGGAAAATCTCAACCATGCTGTACTTCTCCCCACCATCCCGACCTCCTCCTGAACTCCTTGGCTGGTCCTGCTTTCCTAAATTGATTTGCTGACATTCTTCCGGGAGCCACAATTTTTCATTCAAGAGCCATATCTGGCTCCTGAGCCACAGTTTGGCCACGCTTGCTATATATCTTTTGTTACCAGTAAATCACACAGTTGTTTACAAATGAGGCAGGCATTATCCTGTTTGACAGATCAGGAAACTAAGGCACAAAATAGTTAAGTGCCTTGCCCATTAGTAAGATCTTCAGGAATGGAACCCAGGTTTGACTCCCAGCCTGACACTTTATCCACTAAGAAGTTGATCACAATCCCACTGGTATGCATAGTTCAGTCTTTAGAATATAATATGTTTTTCACTCAGACAAGACATACAAAATAAGGTAATAGTTTGAGGGTTTTAAATCTGATATTAGAAATTATATCTAAATTATCATCTATTAAGCAGACTGCTTTTTTCCAGGTAGCTTTGTTGTACTATAGCAATACCCATGCTGTCAGCAGACCAGTGGATGACTCCTTGTTAATGACTAGAATTTATTTCTATTTACAATTCTTTTAAGGTACTATCCCCTTCACGAGCTCAGATGGAATCATAGATATAACAACTGTGTTGAACTGATCACTGCTTATTCTTTGAATTTTTTTGTTTATTTTTAAATACCAATGACTGCTGTTTTCAATGGTGTTACCTGATTCATATGAGACTGCTTATGGATTCAAAAAAAATGCCTTAGGGTGAAAGACTCAAGCAGCTCAATCTATTTCACACAAACAAGGAGACCTGTGGCACTTTTAAACAGTAACAAAATTATTTATTACATGAACTTTCATGGGTAAATTCCCACTTCATCAGAGTCATGAAATGGAAACTACAGTATGTAAGGAAATCTGTAAGTGCAAAAAAGGGTAAATCACAAGGTCAGTTCAGACCATTTTCATCAAAACAAGGAAGTTATTATGAGTCAAAAAGTGTGGAATAACAGATAAGAAGGTGGGAGGCTTAAAAGAGGGGAAAATCACCTTTCATAATGGGTGAACCAGCCCAAATTTCTATTGAGACCTAATTTAATGGTGTCAGATTTGCATATGAATTCTAAATCTGCAGTTTCCCTTTGGAGTCTTGTTTTAAAGTGTTTCTGTTGTGCTCAAACAAATGGATAACAAATTGAAGCTTCAAAAGACCAACTGCAGAACTAGAATTCATATGCAGATTTGACACTGGTGCCTTAGGGTTAAATAGGGACTAAGGATTTTTTCTTATTACAACAGGTCATTTGATCTAAGCTTCCTTTATGTGCAGTTCCGCATCTTTTTAATCTACACAACCGCTTTGATTTGTTGTAACAATCTAACCTGAACCCATAACTTACATTCCCGTCCATTTATTTTCCTCCCATTCTGTAAGTTCCCCATCTTCAAGCATATGCCAAAGTGGGATTTGCTCCCATGAAAGCTCATGCAATAAATAAATTTATTAGTCTTTAAAAGTGCCACAGGACTCAGTGTTTGTATTGCTGTTGGAGCACTGTAAATGTCATGTCTTTCACAGAATGCGCAGGAAGGTTGAAGTGTCCCCCTATTGTTTTTTTTTATATCTGATTTGTTTCCATTTATTCTTTTGCACAGAGATGGTCCCGTTTGGCCAATGTATACAGCAGAGGGGCATTGTTGACACATAATGGCATATATCACATCGGTAGATGATGGAATAGTAGGTTTGGTTAGGTCCTATTGTAATCCATGTATCTATTTAAAAGGAGCTATTTCCTGAAGAGATCTCTTGAAGCTGGGTTATGTTGCCAGGCAAATTTGACTGTCTAGGTCCAGAAGCTTCTGGAAATTCAGTGGGTGGCTACATTGAGCATATTTAACAAGGTTTTCTACTGGTGTTGTGGAGAGATGCCTGAAAGCAGCAGCCACAAAGAGTTGCAATGAGAGGAGCCCTCACATTTAGTGTGTGACTGGGAGCAGCTGAGCCAGGAGTGGACAGCAAGATGTTTGCTCCCTGCTGTGGAGCATTTTGAGGCTAAGTTTTCTCACCCGCACATGTGACTAATTGCTGGTTAACCAGTAAACTGACTGGATGGTGCTGGTTCCAGGGCCAGCCTGATGATAAGCAAATGAGGCCCTGGCTCAGGGCATCATTTACTTAGGGGCAGCCACAGCCCTCCCCAAACCATTCAATCTCCCCCAGAGGTAGAGTGGGCCAGGCTCTGCTCTCTCACCCCACCTCTGGGCCAGCCTGCCCCACCCCTACGGAGGAACAGCTGGCCCAGGGGAGGGGCAAGAGTGGAGCCCAGCCTCTGGACTGGCCCACTCCGCCCCTAGGGTAGATTTTCCCCACCCTGAGCACGGCAAGCCGGCTTGGAGCAGAGGCTGGGTTCTGCCTCCCCACCACCCTCCCCCATGCTGTGGGGGGGGGGCAATATTGAAAGCTGGCTCGGGCACCAAAGCCCCTTGAGCCAGCCCTGGCTGGTTCCAGATGAGAAACAAAAGCCTGCATGGATTCCTACCCAAGATCCCTGCAACCAAAGAAGATTGCAGCTTCTTGCAACTCAGGCCTTTGACTAGAGACTGCAACTGAGATATGGGTGAACTTCACCTCAACTTTGGTTCTCTTGGGTTTCTTACTGTTCTGTTTAAATTCATTTTGGTTTTCTTAGAATACGG
Organism: Podocnemis expansa; assembly: GCA_007922195.1. NCBI lineage: Eukaryota > Metazoa > Chordata > Testudines > Podocnemididae > Podocnemis > Podocnemis expansa. Next base: position 23,481,763 of record ML682018.1, read on the forward strand.
TTTATCATGTTAGTAGTTCATAAAGTTCATTATGTTCGTTCTTAGGTAATATTTAATGTGGAGAGGGGAACTGAACTATCTTTGCTGTGAACCCCTTACACACTGAATCCTGGATCTCCAGCTGTTTCTCTTTGGGAGATGGAATTGGTTTTTTTTTTGAAGCACTGGAGAAAGGCAATTAAATGAATTCTAGCTCACCAAAAGGTTACACTATGATGATGTCATTTGAGTATATGCATTGGCAGAGTTAGCAATGGGATTTGTTGGAGAGATAGGTCCTGTTTTAGTGTTTCTGTATGGTGTGTAGTTGCTGGTGAGTATCTGTTTAAGGTTGGAGGGCTGTCTGTAAGTAAATAGAGAGCTACCTCCCAAGGCTTGAGAGGGTGCGAGATCATTTTCTATAGACTCCTGATGATGTGCTGCAGAGGTCTGACTCAGACGTTGTAGGTGATGACCAGTGGCGCTGTTATTTTCTTGGTTCGGCTCATCCCATAGCAGTTGACTTTTGGGTATCTATCTGGCTCTGTCAATCTGTTTCTTCACTTCCCCAGGTGGGTACTGTAATTTAAAGAATGCTTGATAGAGATCCTGAAGGTGTCTGTCTCTGCTTGAGACTATGATTATATGATGTTTGTTTTGATTAACTCATAATTAGAGTTCAGCCAATATATGTTTTTTTGGTTTTGGCTTTGTTTTATTTAGTGGCCAAACCAAAATATCTGAAAAAATAACTTCAAGTTGACCTGAAACAATGCTTATGTTTTTTCTTACCAGAACAAATTAAAAACAAGCAATAAAACCCCACAAAAGTATTTCGGGGCTGAACAAAACATTTAATTCCATCCAAAACTACACATTTAATTTTGCAGTAGTTTGTTTACATTTTCTCCCTAAATCTAGGTGAATTTCAAAACCAAACATAAGCCAAATTTTTCCTCTAACTTATTGAAAAATAAAAAATTGAGGGTTTTTTTTCCCCTTTCTCAGCTGAAACTATTAGCTGACTTAAGCAAAATTCATGAACACCTTCATTTTTAGGCAAATAAACTATTCTGAAAAAAAAAAAAAAATCACAAAGTTCTAGTCACAATGTAGTAAGAAATTTACTTAAATTAAACACATCAACTCTAAGATAAAGCATTGTAATCTGAAAGAGTCGAGACAATAAATTTTTATAACAAAGATTCAGACAAATATTTCTTCCGATATTTTTCATTTTTTTATTAAACAATCATGTTTTACATGTCATCAGACCTAACCCTTGCAGTGCAAAAAAACTGTTTCTGAGGTATTAAGACTGGAGGAAAACATGCACACTGTTGTTAAAGATCCCACTCTACAGCATTGTCAAGATCAGAGAGAAGTAATATGATGTGTGTATTTCCATTTAGTCTTGTGATTCAGAGGCCCCCGTCATTAGCCACTTGGGTCACATCACAGAAAGAATAGATGTGATTAATACAGAAAAAGTGATAAATAACAATGAGGTGCTGCTGAGTCAGTATGTAAAACTGTGTAAGTGAAAGTGTGTAAGTGAAATTAAGAGTTTAAATGCAGGACCTGCTCTCAAATCCTAACAGTCTAGCAATTAAATTCATATATATGCTGTATCTACCATTGCCTCACTTATTATCAGTACCAGTCTCCTCTTCCAGACTCCTGGATAGATGTACCTAAATTCCTATTAATAGACTCCTAGTAAAAAAGACAAGCTCTTTCACACTTAATCCAGATGATCTGAGGTTTATTAGATTAACTGGAGCTGTGAGTCTGCTGAATGCCACTTGGCCTGTTCTTGCAGGTTTTCCCCCCCAAAAGAGTGAGGAAGTCTAGTTCACTGAGAAAACAGCAAAAGAAAACATTACTCTGTGGAAAGTTCTGTGGGAAAGGATTGCCTTTTTTTTTTTTTTGAACTGTGCAACTGATGCCACAGAATTGGTCCTTTCAAATTACTGTCTCAGTTTGGGGAGGGGCTGATCCAACTGCAGAATTTGGCCTTAAAACATCCTTTTCACTGAAAAAGCATTGGAGGTTTTTTATGATCGTTCTGGGTTTGTTTTGTTTTAGAAATAAAGGAATACATTCCTTCCACCCTATCATAACTATGAGACTGGAATTTAACTCAGGGCAGTAGTAGCATTAATTGCATTTAAGTAAGGCTTAGCACCAATTGAATTACAGATTATGCAGGCAAACTCTTACTAAAATTGTTATTCAAAGGCTTGACTGCATAAGTTTTTTTGTCTTGATGAACTACAGGATTGCACCCTGGAAACAGATTTATCTTTTCAGCACTAAACAATTTTAAATGACTGACATCTCGCCAAATTTTGCCTTGACTTACACTGCCTGTTACCCCACTGAATTCAACAGAGGTATAAGGCAGAGCAGAATTCTGCCACTGTGGCAGACGATCCCACGTCCACATGATAATCACAGCCCACTCATATTGATTCTTTCCTCAGTTCTTTTTAGTCCAGGCTGAAAATAAAAATGTTTGTTCTGAGCTAAAATAATTTGCTCAATAAGCTCAAATAATAAAGTGGGAAAATACAGAGAAGAGATAAAATTAGGGGCAGTCTATTAAAGGTTGTGGCTAAATATGAATGTGTTAGGTTGGCCAGGTTTGCTTTAGTAATGATGTATTTAGAGATATTTTATCTTAATCATGTTTAATTCTAATACCCATTTGGAGTAAGACAACAATTTCATTGTCAGTATACCCCTGGGCAAAGTGTCAAATAGTCTGATCACAATCAAATGAGAAGAATTACCTAGGACTCTTACCATCATCATGACTGCTTAGCTATACAAAAAAGTCTACAACACCACAAATAAGACTAGCTGAAATCTGATACAGGCAGAATGTTACCTTGGTAAATTGACAACAGAAGTACTTTTCATGGACAATGAAGGAAACTCCCTTTCCCCTCTGCAAAGAAGTGCAAATTAATTGTTCCTTTTAGTTGAAAACTGGATTTCGTACACCACCCAAAACTAAGCTGCTGGGCCACTTCCTGCGCAGGAGGATGAGGAAACATACAAAAAAGAAAATACTCATAATTCCTAGAATGACTATTCCTGAAATCAGGGCACTGGTGATTGAGTTCAACTGGAAAGGAGGTCCGTTTGGATGACCTGCAAGGAAACAAAAAGGTACAGAAAGGTATCAAAATCTCCCTCTGCAGAGCTGGGTCTTCCTGCCACAATGCCCATATATATAAAAAATGACAGTTAACAGGCTGATGCTGAATTGCACAGTAAATCCACCTAATGTATTTAGAAAGTAGTTACAGGTGCATAGATCCCATACACACATTATTATGGTGAGTATAAGAAAAGAGGACAATATTTAAGGCAGAAGCCATCTTGCTGACTTGAATGCAATACTAAGGAGTGCAAGATGTCAGCTGACAGGAACCTAACATTGTATTTAATGCCATGTTACTATCATACATGATTTGATTGTGGAGGAGGTCCTTAACAAGCTCCTGGAGTCCCCAGTGTTCTAATGTGGCGGGGAGCAAGAGTTAGGGAGACTCCTTCCCAGGGGCTTTAGGATTCATGAAGGAGTTGCACTTTGTTACATTGCTCCCTAGTAAATATTGGTGAAGATTTATCAGTCAGACGACAGTAACAGAGAAAGCAGGAATGAACTACAACTTTATTTCTCCACTCAAAGGATTCCAAGTGACCAGAAAGAGGAGTACTCTGACAATCAGCAGACCTCCTTTCCCCTGTATTATCCCATTTTCACAGGAAGCCTACTTCCTTAACCATCAGAACAGTAGCATTTGGCTCTGTAGGTGCCTAACCACAGCCCATTGGTGTGGGTCCTATGATTCAGTCTAGGACCAGTATCAGGGACTACGGGCTCGGAGATAGGATTCTTTTATCTTTTTAAGCTACGAAACCAACCAGGCTAAGCTGCATCATGGCTCCCATTTAGTGGTTCAACTCAGCTCTTTCAGGAAATTACTCCATTGCTTAAACCTGTAATTTTGCTTCTGGTAGTTGTGTCATTTCCTAACTTGCCATAGCAGCATAAATAGGTTTGTATCAGATCGATAATTTCAGTTCCATAGTACAGATGGGAATTAGCTCACTGCTGGGGCTGGGTACATGAATTTACTGAGTATTTCAGCTCTACCAATCACTTTCTTTCTAACATTCATATTTTCTCATTTTAAATTAATGATCATAAAAACTGTACAAACAGAAATGGCTGAATCGAAATGGTTTACCCAGTCATTTGCATAGCATTCCTATAACCCTCTTTCATACGTCTCTGATTCCACTTACCAAGTTGTGAATTGTTGGTTGGTGTCTCCTCTGTATAAAAATATAAAAATGGATTATTAGTATTTTACAGACATCATCCCCTCTCTACTACCAATAACATGAGATCCAAAAAAAAAAAAAAAAAGCCAGGACTATCCTAAAACTCATCAAGTGTGTTGGCAATGATGGCTCATCACTTTGATTGACTTAGGCTAGAAATATTAACTATAAAAAGCCTTTTAATCTTCACAGTGATCATATTGATGCTATGTGTGGTCTGTTATTCTGAAAAAATAAATCTTTAGTCAGTGTCCATTCATCTAAACCTGTTCCTGATTCTTTTCCATCATATTTTGTGAAAATATGATCCAAAACACAATATAACTAGCATATCTCCTCCTCCTCATCATCAGCTATGTTACAGGAGGATCTCTGCAATGGTGGAGGTACTTTATATTTGTTTCATCAAGGAAATGTACATCAGTGCCCACAGCATTGTAAAACCTCACCTCCTGAAAGAACAATTAGGGATGAGTTTCCATTTCCCCCCCTAATTTTCACTTTCTCACCATTGTCAGTCTTGAAATTAAATATCTTGTCTTTGTTTAGGCTATTCGGTTTGTAAGCATCAATGGATATGTCTACACTATGTGTTTAAGTCGACTTTAGGGTCCAGTAAAGTCAACTTTATAAGGTCCACTTATAAAGTCGACTTTACCATTGTCGACTTTATTAAGTCAACTTAAGGCAATGTGGACTCACTAAGTCAACTTAATAGAGTCGACTTAGTGCAGTGGGGCCATTAAGTCAACTTTATAAAGTTGACTTAAGCCAGGGCACCCATTTAAGGTCAACTTTATAAAGTCGACTTAATGTAGTGTGGATTCACTAAGTCGACTTAATAAGGTGTACTTAAAGTCGACTTTAAGTAGACTTTATTAAGTTGACTTAGCTTTTACAATGTAGATATAGCCAATCAGAGCTCAAAGGTACATTTATTTCAAAAACCAGTCTTATATTTATTGTTAAGGAGGACATAAAAGGCCTACCACTGATTTTTTTTTAAACAGTTTTGCCTTCACAAGTAAATAACTATTTGTTTCCACATGCAGAGAATAAAAACATGCATTTTGTTTAAAATGATTGACTGTAGATAAAGAAATAAGTGTAAGGTCTCTGTAAAAGAGCACATTGTTTAAATAGTTTAAATCAGTGGTTCTGAACCACTGTGTCACCACACAGTGGTAAGTGTGTCGCGGAGAGCCAGGGAGATGACTGGATTTGAGCTGGAGGGAATTGGCTGGTGTGTCCTGTTCATGACACACAAAAGGTTGAGAACCACTGGCTTAAATCACACAGTAGTGAAACAGTCAGTAGCAGCTACAATACTGTGTACCTATCTAAGTAATTATATGGCTACTCAATCATAAAATCTGACGTCTACAATCATTCATAGATTTTAGCTTCAAGGTAGGCAAGTACTAGTCCCCATGTTTCACAAAAGTACTGAGGTGTAGATTAAAGAACTTGCTTGAACTTCACTGGAAGCCCCTGGCAGTCAGAAATTGAACCAAGGTCTCCCAAGTCATAGTCCAGAAATTTATATACTCAACCATCTTCCCTACTTGTGCAACCCAAAAAGCCAGAAATAAAAGTAAAACTGTTCTCTATATATTCCATCAAATGTTTGAACTCTATTTCCTAAATAGGCAATACCAAAATGGTTATTCCCCATTTTAATATATCTTCATGGCTAAATTAGAGCTAAGCAAAGAATTTTCAACAATCAAGCATTGAAAGAATTTAGCCTCTTCTTCCATGCATGGAATATCCATGAATCATTTATGGTTTACTTGAATTGTCCAAAAGCAAATGATGAATATCTTTTCTATGTTTTGTAAACCTCTGTAGCTTGATCCCAAATATTTAAAATTTGAGCTGTGTTGCTTACGTTCAGCTAGTCAGTTAAATCCCATGGTCTTGTTTCTGTTTCTAATTGAATAAGCATGTCTGGTGTAAATACTCACTTGTACGAGTCTGAAATCCTGTTTCTGCATGCTTGCAACTTTGAAATTAGTTTAAAAATATGTGGGAAAAACTAACTGAATATTCATTAAAAAGTGAACTTAAAAGGACCAGAAGCATAGCTGAAGCGAATGCCTTATCTATTTCAATATGTGTTGAATTTTTTGGCATTATTCATCCAGCTTCCAGCCATGCACACGAAAAAAAACCTGAATACTTTCCCAGCTCTCTAAGGACAAATTTCTCTGCTTGCATATGTGCATGCATTCACTACTCCATAGCAAAACAAAAGAATTTGGTACCAAAGGGTCTAATACATCTTTTCCCTATATGAGATTAAGTTATGCTCTCACTTTCAGTTGTTTCAACGCAGATTAACTCCACTGAATCCAGCGGCCCACTGGTAGTTACATGTATCTCAGAGAAGAATTTGGCTCAAAATGTTTTATCTTTACTATATTTCCATTGGTATTCACAAAAGGGATCCTTCTCACAAATTCCAAGATGTATATGCAACATTTTAAAAGTGTGGGAAAGATAAAGGAAATCAGTGGAATTACATTCTGGACAGGTACCAATGTAAGTGAGAATGGAAAATAGTCATCCATCTCTAAACTGAAAATGTGAACTGTTTGTTACAGACTATTTAGAGCTGAAAGCTGAGCAAAATGTGTATTACCAATGCAAGTCACAGGTAATGACATTAAGGTTATATATATATATACTGCAAAAAAAAAGGCGTGTTATTTACTAATTCAGGTTACAATAGCAGGGAAAACACAACAAGCTGGATTTTAGCTCAGGTTAGGAGCCTTATAGGCTTTAATTCAAACAGCTGAAGTGAGATAAGTGGTCAATTGCCATGTCATCATTGCCAATATAACCAGAGTGAGTAGCCTTAGTTAAGAACATGGCCTTTTTTGCAGCATATACACACCCTAAGATGTAGGTGGAAGAGCCAAGCAAGAGAAGAGGTAGTCAATGTTAAAGTACTGTTCACTAGCTTCTAAACAATTTTTTCCCCCGTTTTCTGGCTCTCTCATTTTGATCTCTGATTTTAAACAAATGAATCAGGCTCATTTTTTCTTACTTAAATAGTGACTCTTCCATTATCTTGAATGGGAGCTACATTTGTATGACAAATGAGAAGTCAACCTGTTGAGTGGGACTGCATGTAACCCACAATGACTTCATTGGGCATTTTGGGCGCATATCTGACCAAAAAAATTGGCTCAGAACTTTTACACAGAAGTTTAGTTTAGCAGTAGGAATAGAATCAAATAAGTAGCTGGGTTTTTCCTATGAGTCACTGAAAACTCTCATTAAACAGAAGAGCATTCCCCTTGTTTTGAAATTCCTGCAGCATAAAGAAAAGTTTGATAAATCCTACCGCTCCTCGTAATGATGGGGCCAGCAGAGATCACAGCATTTCCAGAAGTGCTGTGAGAGCTCCAAGTTGTTCTCCTAACAGCATCTCTTCTTTCTCTGTTACTGCAAACCTGAGCAGTTAATCAAAACAATCACAATTTCAGAGTGGAATAGAATGATTGCCCTTCTGTGCTTCCATTTTTAATGCCAGCTTTTTTTAAAATGATACTACAACTTTGATTTTATTTCTTGTACACATTCAATTATTTTGCAATAGAAACAGATGCATCATCCCCTAAGAGGGCATGTTATAAATGACTGCCTTCCAGTTATATTCTGCCTCATTGCCTTTACAGAACTGCATTCCTCTCATGTACAATATCTGTAGTGCAGTACAATCAACTTTTTGGTAATTAATTTACCAAGGCTTTGTTCATAGCCACCTGTCCCAGTCAATGTTTACATGCTAGACTACAGATATAGAAGATATCACAGTCCAGATTCAAGCAAACCCCTGAAGTTTACTGAAAAAAGATCTATGTTTGGATTGCTCATTTTCTGAGCACTTATACACGGCAGCATGAAGTTGGCTTGAAATTTTATTATCAGTTTCCATGTTAAACAGTCATGCTGGAGTGGCTGTGACAGACCTTGATTGACTCTCCTCTTTCTCCCATCCACCATGGCCACACATATGTTGGGCAGCCAAACCATGCCGAAACCTGAAATAATTCTAACTTGACTGTCATGTTGTTTACATATGCCATGTTTCTGGCCCTTCAGCAAAGCACTTGAGCATTTTCTCAACTGTAAGAAATTCTTTTAAGTTCTTTGCTAAATTGGAGTTTATATGAGTAAATTCTTACATGTTTTTTCTCTTTTTTATGCAGAGCAGTTTGGGAACCAGAATTTTAATTTCAAAGGAAGTTCTGCAATTTCAAAATTCATTTAATTCCAAATCAAAATGAAAACAAAGAATTTCAAAAATTCTCACAAAAAAATTCAAATAAAGCAACAAGAAAGAACAAAACCCCAACCAAAATACATTCAATCAATCAAAACATTTTCTCTTGACAAAATTTCATTTCAATTTCAACTTTTTAATAATGTTATATTTTATATGATTAAAAAAATTTAAGTCAAAATGTTCCTTTCTGAAAAAGATTTTACCTGTTAACCCTAAAATGAAATTTCATCAATAAGCATGTTCCAACAGGAAATTTTATTGTCTACAAAATGACATTTTCTGATAATCCAAGGGATTAGCAAAAATCATATATTCTACCTACTGAATAGGTGTAGTAAGGAAAGTGATAATGCAATTTCTTCCACAACATCCTATGAATGTTATTTTACTGTCTTGTTTGGATCACATGTAAAAATAAATGGGCAGGTCATACATTTATAGATTCTAAGGTCAGAAGGACCAATATGATCATCTAGTCTGATCTCCTGCACAATGCAGGCCACAGAAGCTCACCCACCTGTTCCTGTAACAATCCTCTAAACTATGAGTAATTTATTAGAATCCCCAAATCATAGTTTAAAGACTTCAAGGTACAGATAATCCACCAGCTAGTGACCCGTACCCCATGCTACAGAAGAAGGTGAAAAAAACCCATGCCCTTTGCCAATCTGCCCTGAGGAAAAAATTCCTTCCCAGCTACAAATATAGTCATCAGTTGAACACTAAGCATGTAAGCAAGACTGACCAGCCAGACACCTAAAACAAATTCTCTGTAACAATTCAGAGGCCACTCCATCTAACATCCTATCTGCATATCTACCACCAGTAGTCAAAGATAGGTCAATTGCCAAGCTAAATTATCTCATCATACCATCCCCTCCATAATTTTATCAAGTTCAATTTTAAAGTCAGCTAGGTTTTTTGCCCACACCTCCCCTTGGAAGGCTATTCCAGAACTTCATTCCTCTGATGGTTATAAACCTGCACCTAATTTCAAGTCTAACCTTCCTGATGGCCAGTTTATATCCATTTATTATTATTTGTGAGGCACTCAAATTATTCCTTTCCCTCCCTGGTATTTATCCCTCTGATGTGTATCTCCCCTCAGCCTTCTTTTGGTTAAGATAAACCCGGGATTGGCAACACAGGCTCAGTGAACCACCTATGGCTCCCTGAGTGTCCCCTTCTGGCTCCCTGGCAATCTCCTCCAGGGAGCCAGATGTGCTCCAGGGATGCCCAGCTGCAAAGGGATCTCCTGGCTGGCCCCAGCATCGGGACCGAATAAGGGTGCTCCCAGCCAGCACAGGCCCCTACTTTTGGGGTTCCAGGATTATCCCCTCAATCCCGCCACAACCGCATGAGCCTGAGGCAGTCTAGCGGTCATGCCACAGCCCCTAACGCCAGCGGGGGGGGGGGGGCAGCATGTACTCTCTCCATCTCTTCTTTCCTCCTTCTATGCATGGGCAGGGTGGAGCAGAGAAGCCCCACGTACCCCCAACTTGCTGCCTCTCCCAAGAGCATCTGGCACCAAGCTGTGGGTTGCAGGGGTGGGGCCCTGGGACAGCCCCTCTGAGTAGTTCGGGCCGCTTCGACCCAGCCACCCCAGGGCTGAAAAGGCCCGATCCAGCAAGGAGGCCTCTGTTCAGCCCTGGGGTAGCCAGGTTGAAGTGACCCGAACTACGCAGATTAGCTGTTCCAGAGCCCTGCCCTTGCAAGCCACAGCTTGGTGCCAGCCACTCCTGGGAAGGACAGCTGGCTGGGAGTAGGTGGAGATGTTCTGCTGCGCCCCACCAGTACACAGAGGGAGGGAGAGAGGGACGGAGGGAGCGCACGCCACCTGCACATACCCCACCAGCGCTAGGGGCCACAGCGCAGTTGCTGAGCTGCCTCAGGTTCATGCAGTTGTGGTGGGAGGATGGGGGTGACCCCAGCACACAGAGTGGGGGGCTTTCTCCTGGCTCTATCCCCTCTCCTTCTGTCACCACCAGGGGATCCCACAGGCAGCCTGTGCAAAGCCTGGAGCCCCACCACCATCGAGAGACCACGCAGGAAGCCCATTCTTGGTTCTAGGTTACTTCCTCCTCTTCCATCAGAGTCCCTGTGGCAGACATCCTCGCCCAGCTCCCAGCTTCCCCCACCAGATGGCTACACCCATTTGTGGCTCTCAAAGCACTTTGTTATTGAAGGAATCTCAAAAAATGGCTCTTCTTATCTTTGGGGTTGCCAACCCCTGTGCTAAACAAACCAAGCTCTTTCAGCCTAAGGCAGGTTTTCCATTCCATGGGTCATCACTGTAGCTCTTCTCTACATCGGTTCCAGTTTGAATTAATTTTTCATAAATATGGGGGACCACAACTGCATACAACATTCCTGATGAGGTTGCACTGGCACCCTGTATAATGGCACTAACATCACCCTGTCTCTACTGGAAATATCTTGCCAGATGCATGCTAGGACCATGTTAGCTTTTTTCATGGCCAAATCACATTGGCAGGTTATAGTCATCCTGCAATCGATCACTACATTCAGGTCCTTCTCCTCCTCCATCAGTTCCAATTAATGTGTCACCAGCTTACAGGAAAAAGTCTTGTTATTAATCCCTAAATGCATGACTTTGCAATTCCCACTATTATATTTCATCTTATTCCTATTACTCTAGTTTACAAGATAACCCTGATCTTCCTGTGTGGTATCCTGGTCATTCTCTGCACTAGCAACACCTCCCAACTTTGTGTCATCTGCAATCTTTATTAGCACATTCCCATTTTTTGTCTTGGTCAGTTATCAAAAGGTTAAATAAGATTGGTCACTAGCTGGATTCCTGCAGAATATAATGTAATAATATATAATATAAATATAATATAATGATCTCCCTGCAGCCTGATGGTTCAACTTTCAGTATGACCTATTGCGGTCTCCCCTTTAACCAGTTCCTTATCCACCTTTCAGTTTTCATATTAATCCCCATCTTTTCCAATTTACCTAATAATTACCTATATGGAACTGTATCAAATGCCCTACTGAAGTCTAGGTAAATTAGATCTACTGCATTTCCATTGTCCAAAAAAATCTGTTATCTTTTCAAAAAAGGAGATCAGGTTGGTTTGGAATGATTTACCTTTTGTAAAGCCATGTTGTATTTTAGCCCAATTACCATTTAACCTCTGATATCCTTAACTATTTTTTCTTTCATATTTTTTTTTCCCCAGTACTTTCCATACTAGCAAGGTCAAACCAACAGGCCTGAAGTTTCCTGGATTACTTTTTTTTTTACCTTCTTTAAAATAGGAACTATGTTAGTAATTCTCCAGTCACATGGTATTACCCACAAGTTTCCAGATTCATTCAAAATCCTTGATAATGGCTTTGCAATTCCATGTAACAGTTCCTTTAATATCCTTACTGGAGATTATCCAGCCTCCCTCCCCTCAGTTTATTCCCATTAAGCAGTTTGAGTTTGGCTTCTACCTCGCATGTGGTAATTTCCCCCTCTATATCCTCACTCCCACTAGCTGTTCTTCCACAATCCCATTAGCCACTCTATCACTATCCCATTACCCGCATTAAAAATGAAGATGCTTGGTCATCCAGCTTCATCTACAACTGTTGCCTATGAATATTTGCCCCATCCTTTGGATGCAAACTTCAGATAGTTCCTGGAACTTTGACTTGAAGTGACTGCAAGCCTCCTCAACCTTTAGATCCAAGAGTTCTTCAGTCCAATCCACTTCCCCAGCTAATTCCTTTAATGTTTTAAAGTTAGCTCTTTTGAGGTCAAAGACCCTAGTTACAGATTTATTTTTGTTTATCCTTCAATATAGTTTGAAGAGACATAGCTCACGGTCACTGAAACGAAGGTTGTCCCCAACAACCAGTTCTTCTATGTGGTCCTCACTACTTACCAATACCAAATCTAAGATGGCATCCCCTCTTGTTGGTTCAGTATCTGTTTGATAAAGGAATTGATCAGCTATTACTTCCGGGAAAATCTGGGCCCTATTATAATAGCTAGCACATGTCCTCCAGTTTACGTCTGGGAAATCAGAGTCTCTCATAATCACACAGTTCCCAGTAGTATTTACTTCATTAAAGGCCTTAAAAAAGATCTCTACCCATGCCCAGATCAGATCCTGGTGGTCTGTAGCACACCCCAAGCACTATCCCAGGAGAAACTCTAGTAGTTTTCTTCCCCAATGTGATTTTACTCAGACTATCTTACCAATTCTATCACTTCTAATTTCTTTACAGTCTACCTCATCATTGGGTCAACCTAAATCTCAAACTCATTCTCCATCCTTGAGCTTTCTATTGACATTATACCAAGAGATGCTTGTGATTCCTTGCTGGGCCAATGCCTTTTCTCTAGGAAGTACACTGAAAACACACCTTCATTTTCCATAAAATCTCTGAACAGCTTTCTGACCATTGTTATCTTTCATCTCTATCATCCTAGACATGATTTCACTCAGAGACTTAAAGATTAATGCTCCCTATGCCAAGGCCAATTTCCCCGAGCTTTAAAGTTGCCAGCATTATTTTACACAATGGCAATGACACTGAAATGCTATCTTCAATTGTTGCATTCACATTCATGAGATAGAAGACTTCATACTCTAGGTGCTCTCTTCACTTTGCACTGCCCAAATGCCCTTCACCTCCTCTAGTCATCTGCATATTACAGGGGTAAATAGGTTCCACAAGTCTTCTTCTGCCAAACCACAGATTCACAAAATTATTAACAGAACCCTCCTTCCCCCCCCCCACCAAAAAACAAAATGAAGCAAAACTTACAGGTACAAGAAAGGGGCAGTCATCTGTCCTGCACAGCTTTGTCACACAGTGGAGGAAGACTGTAGACATCTTCTGGTTTTTGTGCTTCACAAAGCGGAACACTTCAAAGGAAAAACGGCCCATCTGGCTCTTGCCATTCTCAATTACAGTTGTCTGTGGGTCCTTGTCACAGCTAATTTGTATAGAAGATTGGGATGATGACATGTACCTCTGATTTTTAGCCCCAAACTGCAAATAAAGGACTATAAAGCAGCAAAATCTATACTTAAGCTCTGTGCAAAGCAAGACAGCACCATGATGGCCAAAATGAGCACCTATAGCAGTGTCATTTGTGCTGAGAAGGCATGGTCATGAGCACTGTACAGACAGGCAGAGAATGACAATGGACATAAGGGTCAGAATTACTCTTACAAACACCAAAAAGGATCTGTATTCAAGGATGTCACATTCCTAATATTTTCTTTAGGTGATTCACTTGTCTTAGACTGTCTGGAGCACACAAGGTTTGAGATAACTATGCCTGATCTTGCAGTGTTTCCTCCTGTTGACATTCATGGGAGTTATGTCAGAGCACAATTTTGTCCTGTATTGGACAACTGGAAATCAAATCTGTTTGACACTGTGTGTGTGAGAACACTGTCAATGGGTGACCTGACCCTTTAACAGCATTCATGGCTCAGTTGTACCCTGTGCCAGATTTGGTCTGCCTCCCTAGGTGTAGGCAATGAGTAAAATCACCTGACAAGGATCAGGTAACTAGGAGACAGGCCTGCTGGATGGAATGGGAGTCATCTTCAGACAAAAAACAGGGAATCTGGTGGTGGCTGATGTGTCTGATTGCTGCTGATTCTATTGAAAAGGCCCAGGAAGCGGGTGAGGGGGTATGCAGTCACACACTTCTTTAAAGCAAACAAGGAGTCCTGTGGCATTATTAAAAAATAACAAATTTGAAATTTAAAGCAGCGCACACACACACCCTTAGCAATTTAGAAAGCCCCCCCCACCAAATAGCGCCAAATGCTATAGAAACCCACAAAAATCAGGATATGCTTGGTTACACAAAACCTGAACTTTTGTGTTTTGCAGCACCAAAACAAAACCTAAAGGTAGCTGAGCTCTAGGTCCCATTTAATTCAAGTCTCCAAATAATTTTGAGATCTGAAACAAACAAATTATCAAGTAAGCTAATTTGTGTAGCTAGGCCTCACTGAAAGGAGGGAGCAGCTCCACCAACAATTTTTTATTTGAGTTAATCTGAGATGTTGCTAAGACACCAAGTTGTTCCATTCTAGCCTTTTTAAAGTCCCAATTCAGTTTAGCTCTTAAGGATGTGCTTGAGCACTTTCCTGAATCAGCCGCTGACACTTTTCAGTTGGTTACCATCACTCATGAAGTAGTCTGCCACTTGTTTGCATTAAAATAATGTTAACAAGTACACTCATTGGAATTTGATAACAGGACCCTTTAGTATGCACATGCAAAATGTCTGTTCCTATGCTGACATTGGTGCACACTATTTTCTTGACTGTGAATGCATACCAAATATGTATGTTAGCAAGCTATTAGGTAAGTAGCTAATAAGTTATTTGTTAGCATAGACTTTGGACCTTCCCTAAGAACATCAGGTCTGTCAAGATATGTATCACCATGCAGAGACTTATAACTATAGTCTTAAAAGGAGGCCATTTACATACAAATACTTATTTGCAAACTACCTACCTAAAGAAGAGATCATATCGAAGCTCATCATTGGGATTACCAGATGGAGTGGTGTAACAATAGTCCATCAAAACATTCCATCTGCATGAGTAGCAAAATAATTGTCAGACAAAAAAAAATTTAAAAACCTGAGGTACAGATAAATATACAAGTTGACTGCACTAGCCAGTGAACTGAACCTGCATGATTATGTATAGTTACGAGCCATGTATAGAATGCTTGCATTCTTCCTCACTGAGAGCATTCTCTGCCAGTATAATTGTTTTTATTTTTCTTCATTACTGACATTACTGCACAGTGTATATAACATGGTGTTCAAATGGTACTATTCACCCAACATGGCTTTACACCCGTCTGTTCCACAATAAAAAAGCTATTACAAATCAGTGGCCACATTGCATTTCATGGGTACCATTTAGCTGCATATCATCTCTTCTCAAAATTTAATGGCAACATTGGACAGGATTCACATTGTCTTCTTACAAAAGCCCAAGACACTCTCCCCTTGAGTTCAAGGAGAATCTTTGTCGATGACAAGCAATAAACGGGCCTGTGACACATAGCAAAGCAGATCTGATTCAATCCGAAGCAAATCTGATTGACATATATTAGTCAATTCATTACATTAGAAATAGGCTTGGCAGCATTAGGGTTTTTTTTTTTAAATCAGTGAATACTAGTAAACACTGATTTCATCACACACACGCGCGCGCGCGCGCGCGCACACGCATGCCCCCCCATGAAAAAATATTTCCATCAATAATACTCAAAATTTACAAGGAGGTAGAAAAAGACAATGCTGCTTGAGAACAAATTAGATTTAAGGATATTACTTTGTATATTTTGACATGATGTTGACAGTTTGTGTTTTGACAGTTAAAAAGCTTTAATATTTTGAAATTTAATGTGTACTGTCATTAAAAAATTCTCTGATCCTTCTATTGTCTGACACCCCCAAAGTTTTCCAGCCTGTGAAAGTTAAAATAATGCTTCAAAATAATCAGTTAATCTTTTTAAAAAACAAAAATCAAATTCTGCCAAGCCTAACTACAAAAGCCTGTCAAAAAGACATCTTTATTGCTGCAATTCAGAAGGAGACTGCTGCTGCTTAAGATCTGCAAAAGTTGGAAGAAACATCCTTTACTGTACCTCCCATCAAGATTGGTTGCTCTCACTGCTGCATAAATTTTAGTTTTCAAAGGTAAACCTATACTTGGAATAACCAGCAACTGGCTGTAGGTTGAGTCCTGGAAAAACAAACACTTGTTGTAATGCATTGGCAATGCCCGCACCTTGCAACACAAAAGCATTTTGGGTCATCTGGTTTAGTGGAAACAGCAGTTCCACGAAGTTTCACACAGTTCCAGGTTTACCATCAGACGATTAGAACAGAGGTTTTACTCTCCACAACAAAGGTTTAATAGAAACTAACTTGTTAAAAGCACTATGTTACAAATAAAGATGGCATTTAAATACTACCTCTTTTCAAAAGTTCCATTACCAGAGCAGAGAGAGAGTAAATACGGAGTGTCAGACTGTGAAAGGGTGCTGTTTGCCATTATCAACTGAGCTCTTTAAAAGCCATCACACTGGTCACTTAGAACACCCAAGGCACTGGGTATAGTTGGAGTAGAAAGGACTTAAGTAGTTTGGGTTTGGAAAGGTGAAAGGGATCACTTGCATCTGCAGGGAGACTGATGAGTCAATGAGGAATTACTCACCATCAAGGTATTGCTAAGAAAAAAGCAACAGCGTAAAAGATTCAGCCAGCAAGCAGGAAGGGGCCCCACATAACCGCTGCTATGTTACAATGTACCTGGAGCAAGAAAATCCCTAAAAATGTTTGGTGGACATACATCGGTGGACTTTGTAGGATGAACAATTCTCAAAGGGGGCATATCAGCTAGGGTTTCCAGGAGCTGAACTGAGAACACTTCTCACTGATGTAATTAGCAGTACAAAATCACTTAGGAGGAACATTATTTCATATATTGCAAATGAGCATTAGGAAGAGAGGAATGTGCAGGAGGCACTGCATATGGAAGAAAGTTCTCTACCAGGAGATGAAGACGCCCAAGACTCAGTCTGCATTTTCAAAGTCTTGCTTGTAAAACTATGTCACAATAAAAGCAGGAAAACTAGAACATTTGAAAAATATTACATTAAATGTGCAAAGCAAGGGATTTTGCTAGTAGAATGAAAAACAGGATGTACAACTTCCTATCTAACTTCACCCTTGTTGAAATGTCCTTTAGAATGTTGCATAGAACTAAAGAAAATGTGCTATAGAAATTTTAAACTAAACCATAGAATTCAATATACTTGCCCGTTACATTCTGTAGGTTGACTCAGAGAATCTGTAGACAGAATCTTTCACTCTTATTACATTCTACAGATTTATGAATCAATTTCTGTCGAACTCTATTGTGTTAGGCTGTGAATTTCAAAGAAGACTAAAGACAGGTTGATACTGCATTTGGGAGGGACAACCACAATGTGTGTAGGTGTATCTGAGCTAAGTTTTATCAAGCTATCTTTCTAAACATAGCTCAGCTGCAGCAGCACAGGCAAGGGCATGTATTAGCTGACAGAATACTTACCTAAGTTCCTAGGATGGATTGTACTGAGGCACACCATGATGCCTTGGCCCACAATGCCATTTTTAGCAAGCTAACCAGATCAAAATTAACTCATTACCTGTACTACACATGCTGCAATCACACCTGAAGAGTTATACACAGGCATCTAAATCCCTTGGGCTTTTTTTGAAAATCCAAGAATTAATTCCTATCAACCCCACTAGGACTTTTCCACAATGGCTAGTCTTGTGCTTGGCTCCCAGAAATATTGCATATGGATTCACTCAAAGTAACACAAGAGAATGAATGAAAACATCAGCAAGTTGTGTGGGGAGGAGGTGGGGAGACAAAGGAAATTGAGAATAAAGAGTAGAAATATTAGTGACAAGGAAAACAGCATGTCTGAAGTATTCAAATATAGTTGTCTAGATTTAGGCACTTAAATCCTTCTGGGGCACCTAAGGACATGGCTTGACTTTCACAGTCCTTGAGTGCCTTGGGAGCTACCCATGTGTAACACCTTTAGTTAAGCACGCAAGAGTTCTGCTTTCCATGGTTTTAAATGCCTATTCTGGCAACTACATTTGCAAATGTTGGCCTTTTATAAATAGGGGCAAAAAATATGGAATACATTATCTATGAACAAACTCCTAAAAATAGTTACAAGTGCTAAAAATATCTTCCTACTTTGTGTTTAGTGATTTTTTCAAGTTACCCTACAGCCTGATTCTGTGAATTGCAGTGCTCCTCCTAGGAGCATCTCACAGGATCAAACTCCAGGATCAAATACCAAAAGACTTCATTCTTAGTCACTTGAAGACCTTGAATTTGACCTTACTCCCACTGACTTCAACTGGGCAAGATCAAGCCCTTTATGCTTGGGCACTTCACAGAAGGGCCTAGCTGAGCAGAAGTTCTCTCATTACTCTCTCACTATGGATACCGAAAATGGCTCTTCCTAAATGCTATTCAATTCCTGTAGTTTTGAGAACCCCCCCCCCCACCTTTTGACTAGAAGTTTATTTGGAAATAGATGAAATATAATCTTCATTCCAATACATTTTAATTTGTTTTTGAGAACACCACTCTGTCAAGTGACAAACTTACAAACGATTTTTTTAAATGCCTTTGGAAAACGTCATGTTACAATATTTATAGCTCATTGTATTCCATGTAAAAAGCGTTGACTTTTAAATCAGCTGCATGAATTATAACAGCATCAAAGGACATGAATAATAAGGCAAAAATCAGATTCATAATTTACAGAAATGTTGCTTGATAGATTGAAAAATTGGTATTTAAATCAGGTATTAAAAATGTATGAATAAAAATTTTAATCAACAAGAAAATATTTCAGGGATTAATATTGCTGTTATAAATAGAAGTCCATACATTTTTTACATTTTACTGTTCCTGTCCATATTTACATAATAAAAGTTTATACAGTCATGTGTATTCAAACCCAATTATCTGAAGTACAAAAAAGTGTCAGCAACCACAAGCTGTTATTAAAAATATTAACCCGTGTAGTATCCAAAGTACTTGCAATAAAGCATCTGTATGGACCTATAGATTGGGGGTAAATCATGCATCCTTCACTTCTATTTAAAATGATCAAAATACTTTGATAAGACTATTGAATTTGGGTCCCCCTGTGAGAAATTAAACATTACCAATATGGTTACAAGATCATATTTAGAACAGACATATTATACAGGTATGGTCAGGAGCAATGCGAGCCCAGGAAAAGACCAGGGGCCCAGGTCCTGCGTGCCTCCTCCTCCCACCCCCGTTCTGATTGTGCCACATGCGGCCCAGCCCTGGACCCCCAGCCAGGGACAGGGCTGGGGAAGACTCCCACCACCATAGGAGACCCATTCCCAGACCCATTGGCCCGGGAGGGGGCCAGGAAATACAGCCGCAACTGCAGGCAGCCCGGCTCTGGATCCCTGGCCAGGGATGGTGAAGACAACCACTGCCAAGGGCAACCCATCAGCAGACCCGGGGCACTGGCGCTGGGACTTGGGACACGAGCCCCCTATGCCCAGTGCCAAGGACACCACTGAGCATGGTATGAAATAGATGAATTCCAGTGTTTCACACTTATTATAATTTGCACTGCGGTATGGTCTGAAGGCCATAGTTATTAGTCAGGACTGCATTGTGGCGGGCACTGTGCAAACACAGAATAAGGTCACACATTGGTAAGTGAGGGCAAGAGTTAAGATAAGACACAACAGGTATATTTTTTAAAAAAAAAGAACAAGCACAATATAACAATTAAACGAATGACAACGGTATGGAAGACCTCCTACCCTCATAGATGTTAAGATCAGGTGGAACTGCTATGATCATCTAGTCTGAACTGCTGCACAATGCAGACCACAGAATCTCACCTATCCATTCCTGTAATAGACCCTTTACCTATGACTGCATTACTGAAGTTCTCAAATCATGGTGTAAAGATTTCAAGGTACAGAGAATCCATCAGCAAGTGAGTCATGTCCCATGCTACAGAGGGAGGTGAAAAAATCTCCGGGGCCTCTGCCAATATGCGTTAAGATAAAATTCCTTCCTGACCCCCAAAATGGCAATCAGCTATACCATGAGCATATGGTCAAGACTCCCCAGCCCAATAACCAAGAAAGAATTCTCTGTAGTAACTCAGAACCCACCACATCAAACGCCCCATCACAAGCCCCTGGGCATAGTTATGCGAGTAGTCAAAGGTCAATTCATTGCCAGATAAGATGTCCTAACATCCCATCCACTCCCAAACTTTATCAAGTTCAGTTTTGAAGCCAGCTAGACTTTTTGCCACCACAGGTCCTCTTGGAATGCTATTCCAGAAATTCACTCCTGGTTAGAAATCTGTCTAATTTCAAGTCTGAACTTCTTGATGGCCAGTTTATATCCATTTCTTCTTTTGTCCACATTGGCACTGAATTTAAATAATTCCACTCCCTCCCTGGTATTTTTCCCTCTCATGTACCTAGAGAAAGCAATCATATTTTACTTCACCCTTCTTTTGGTTAGGCTAAACCAGCCAATCTCTGAGTCTCCTCTGATAAGGCAGATATTCCATTCCAGTTATCTTAGTAACCCTTCTCTGAACCTGTTCCAGTTTGATTTTATCTTTCTTAAACATGGGGGACCACAACTGCACACAATCTTTCTCATGAGTTCTCACCAGCACTTTGTATAATCATACTAACATCTCCCTATCTCTACTGGAAATGCATCCTAGGACTGCACTAATTTCTTTCTAAGCCACATCCCATTGACAGCTCATAGTCATCCTGTGATCAATCACTACACAGGGGTTAAAGTAAGCTGAAACATGAGGAACAGTATTCCGGGGCCCACTATTTTTAGGGGCTCAGCATTCTGGCTCCTAAAAATAGAAAATGGAGACAGAACACTGCGTTCCAGGGCTCACCATTTAAAAATAGTAGGCCCTGGAATGCAGCGTTCTGGCTCCATTTTCTATTTTTAGGGGCCAGAATGCTGAATTCCTAAAAATAGCAAGCCCTGGAATGGCATTCTGCTGCATTGGGCAGGGCAGGGAATTCTAAAAATGCCAGCTCCAGCCAGGTCTCACTGAGCAGGCTCAGAAGCTGTAAGCATGCTCAGTGAGACCAGGGTCTAGGCCAAAGCCTTGGCCTGGGCCAGGACCCCACCTCCATGGCAGCCAGGAAAGGGGGAGTAGGTGTGTGGAGGGCAGGAGCTGTGAGCTGTGGAGTGGCAGGTGGGGGGGGGCAGGAGTTGGTGTGGGGGTAGGTGTGGGGAAGGAGCTGGGGTGGTGGGCAAGTGTGTGCAGGGCAGGAGCTGGAGATGGGGGCAGGCATTTGGGGGTCAGGAGCTGGGGTGCATGAGGGGGGCCCGCAATGGCACGAGGGGAGCCCACCAATTTAGGAGGGTTCTGGGGTCCACCAAATTATACTTAAACCCCTGTCAGTACACCCAGGTCCTTCTCTTCCTCTGTCACTTCCAACAGATGCACCCCAGCTTATAGGAAAAATTCTTGTTATTTCCTAAATGCATGGCCTTGCCCTTTCCACTATTATATTTCATCCTATTCCTATTACTCCAATTTACACAGTCATCCAGATCTTCCTGTATGATATCCTGATCGTTCTCTGTATTAGCAACACCTCCCAATTTTGTCTCATCCAGAAACTTTATTAGCACATTCCCACATTTTATGCCAGGGTCAATAATAAAAAGGTTAAATAAAATTGTTCCCAAAACTGATCCATGAGTAACTCCAACAGTAACCACACTCTAGTCTGACAGTTGACCTTTCAGTATGATCCACTGTAGTTGCCATTTAATCAGCTCCTCATGGACCTTTCAATTTGCATATTAATCCCCATCTTTTCCAATGTAATTAACCATTTCCCATGTGGAACCATATCATATGCCTTATTAAAATCTTGGCAAATTAGATCCACTGGACTCCCTTTGTCCAAAAAATCCGTTATGTTCTACAATTTCATGTGCCACTTCAATACTATTGGATGGAGATTAACCAGGCCCTTCAATGTCATCCCTTTAAGCTGTTTACATTTGGCTTCTACCTCAGATGTGATATCTATCATTTCCTCCAGCAGTAGCTCTAGTTTGTCCATTTTGCTACTCAAGCTTCTTGCATTAGTATACAAACATCTTAATTTTTACTGGTTGGCTTTGCTCACATTCCTTGCCTGATTTGACACAGTCATTCTACAGGCAGTACCACCTATTAGACCGATATCTACATTAGCTTTCCTCTTAATTTCCTATCCACTGCTGTGTCCCGCCTTACTTTATTTTCCTCCCTTTCAGTGTTAAAAATCACATGTGTAGAGTACCTGGGTATCTCCCAACCATCTCTCCCAAATGCTTGATTTAAAGCTCTCTCAATCAGTTGTGCCAGCCTTCATCCTAAAAATCCATTTCCCTCCCTACTCAGGTGAAGTGAAGATAACAGTCCTCTTTCCATGAATGCCTTCTGGCGGCCATGCACTCCAAAGCCTCCTTATAAACACCACTGCATGAGCCATCTCTTCATCATCATGGTTGTTCTCCTCTAGGGACAGGTAGAATCCCTCTGAAGATCACCTGAGCCTTGATTTCCTTAAGAGTCTTCCCCCAGCTGGGATAGTCTCCTTCATTACCTTCCACTAAGAATCAAGCTGTATCATTTGCATTTACATGAAGGACAGTCAGTGGATTCTTTCCTGATTCCATTAAGATCCTTTTCAGCCTCAAGTCCACATCCCATCCCTTATCACCTAGCACACAGCATACCCTTTTGTTCTTTGTATTAGTTCTGGTTACAGGTCTGTCCATTCTTCTCAGTACGGAGTCCCAAACCACACAGAACTGCCTTTTCCTGGTAATGGGTGATTCTACGGCCTATCCCCTGTTCTTTTTGACTGTAAGTTCACTCATCTGCTATTCTCCCTTGCAAGCCTCTTCAACCCTTCCTACATACTCCTGGGGCTCTCATCTGATGGTATCCCCATTGGCTTATCCACTTTTTGGGAACACAGTACATAATCATCATCTA
Source organism: Podocnemis expansa (assembly GCA_007922195.1). Lineage (NCBI taxonomy): Eukaryota > Metazoa > Chordata > Testudines > Podocnemididae > Podocnemis > Podocnemis expansa. Next base: position 23,505,047 of record ML682018.1, read on the forward strand.
ACAAGTCTAATTCTGTTCTGTCGATGGGACTGACAGTTGTGTAATTCAGAGCATAATTCAACCCAGATCATATTTACAGTACACAGACTTTGTTCACGGTTTTATACTTACATTGTAAAGCAGCAGACTCAGGGTGCTTACAAATGTCCCATTATTCTCTCTTACAGAAATAGCAGCTGATGATCTAAAACAGATTGAGAAACCAGAAACTATTGAAGAGATTAGTTTTGGTTTTGTTTGTTTTGGTTTGGTGTTCTGTGCTTGTGTTTTCATATTTAAGTGCTTCTTTACTCCTAATCAGTTCTTGAGATACAACATAAGGAGTGATTTATTTTTTTTTTTAGGCTTAGGTTATGAGCCTCTGAAAATAGGAATTTGTAGGTGAGAAAATGACAGAACCTTAACTATACCGAAAATAATGGATGCTATTAAAAACATGAATCAGGCAAATAATTAGTAGAAAGGTGAAATGACATAAAGGAACCAGTTCTCCATGATGTATAGTGATTGCTCATGGAAAATGTGTTTCCTTGCACTGCATATTCACAGATTACCCAATATAAAAATTATATCGCATAGGAAATTTAAATTTGTATGTAGCTATTCCTGTCACAAACCCTTATGCATTTGGAAGGTAAAATTTTTACAGTAGTTAGGACTTGTCTTCGCTGATAGCAGCAAATTTGCCGCCATCAATTGGAACTTCCTGATCGACTGCTGAGGTCTGCGAAGACCCACTCTGTCGATCAGTAAGTTCAATCCTTGAACACCTCCCCAGCAATGGGGAGTGCAGAGTTGAAGGGAGGCCCCCACCCTTTGACTAAGTGCAGTGGATGTGACAAGAGTGGGGAAATCAAATGCAGACGCACAAGTTATTTTATGTAACTTCTCTATCTCCATTCAACTGCCACTGAAAAGAGTAGACAGCGTAGACCTGCCCTTAGGCAAGGAAATACGGTAGCTTTTGGTAAGTCATTTTATTACACAGATCCTCTCAAACTTTTCTGCTCTCCATCTTCCCCTTTCTCCCTCTCCCACAGTGTTCGTTGTACTTTTTTCACCAACCGGACAAATTACAATTTTTTATGATGATAAATTTGGGGATATATGTGTATACAAACGCCACACCCCATACAGAACACAGAATGAATGAAAAGCATACTTACGAAGACAATTGTGTATTGTTGACCAAGTATTCCAATGGGTAGCTACAACTAAATTTGTACAGAAGCCCAGGTAAATAACTGATGATCGTTGCTGGATCTGGGGTATCTATGTATCCTGAAACATTTCCTATCTGTACTACTGATGCATTCCCATATGCATTGATGCCTGGAACTGAGGATACCTATTTAGGAAGGCACAAAAACACTTTAACAGAAGACTAAACATAAACGGAGGAAGAAAGAAATCTAAAACACATTGGAAAATTCTGACAATTTGATCCCAATCCATCCTTGGTGTAACTTTATTGAATACACCAGGGATGAATCTGGGTCACTAAATCAAATTGCGTTTTCTATTTTACCCACATGACTTATAGTCAATTGGGATTACAGGAATGCGACTGAATGCAAAATATGACTCACTGTAGCTCCTAAACATAAATCTAGAATGTTCTGAGGTACCCTGAATAATTTTTCAGGGGACATTTTCTACGAACATTTCTGATGAATTCTCCAGGATCCCTGGAGAAAGCTGAAAAACACTTCTGTAGGTTTGGAAGGCAACAAAATATTGGAGCCTTTAATACCTGAAAATGAAGTTATTTTATAAAGACTCTCATTCACTGAGGACTATTGGACCACTACTAGTATGTTGGTCAAGATTGTTTTGAAGTCATGTTATAGATTATGCAATTGGAGACCTATAGTATTTTTCAAGTCATATTTATGAGACAATAAATCTACTCAAGCCAAATATCAGAATTTCTGGTCGATAGTTGTGTCTCTCTCTAAGGAGATGTCCATGAATAAATGATAAATTGCATACAAAAAATAATTTAAAAGAATGTCAATGTTACAAAGCCAAGCACTCAATATTTAGACAATGTCATAATTAAAGTTTCCTGTGTAACCTTAATTCAGCCCCCTTGCATGTATGAATTATGACTGATTTGTTCATTATCACTTAAATATGACAGACACAGGAATAGAACCCAGCTCTCCTATATCCCTTCGAATGTCTTCAAAACACAAGTAAACATTCTTTTTCTTCCTGCAGCCTTTTGCTTCATTCACCACACATCCTGGGTACTTAAGGAGTTAGTGTGGAATCTAGTATGTGAATATGCAATTAGAGACTAACAAATCTATTTATCGCATGAGCTTTCATAGAGGAAAATCGCACTTCACCAGACAAAAGTGGGATTTTCTCCCACAAAAACTCATGTGATAAATAAATTTGTTAGTTTTTAAAAGAGCCACAGGACTCCTTGTTTGTTTTGCTGAACTAGACTAGCACGGCTGCTCCTCTGGAACTTGTAATTAGAGAGCATCTCATAATGCATGTGCAAAAAGGGCAAAAATTTAGATTGCTAAAACTAACTATGGCATTTTCTAACATGTTTGACTTTGCATAGCTTTCATGTAGTTTTTAAAGAAAAACTAAAAAAACAACTGGAATTCATCATGCTGAACCATGGTGACACTTGCACACCTGTGTAATTCCTGGCTTAGAATCCAGGACATTGGATTCACTATGCATCTTGATTTCTTGAACTAAGGAAAACCTGGTAGCAGCAGCAAGCTGTTGTTCCCTAAACAGTCTGTGAGTGGTATACACCTTGTGTGTTGCTAGAAAAATATTAGGAATCCAGATTGCGAATGGAACTGCAAACAAGGGAGTTTGAGAGGGAAGGCGAAGGAGAAGGAGAAGACTTGAGAAGAAACCAAAAGGAGATCCCCCTGCTGAAGGGGCAAGGGAAAGAGCAAACCTTGGGTGATTTCTGTTACTTGTCAGTTACTGTGTGTAGCGGGACAGTGATTGATTGTGTGTCTGGGGGCTCTCTGTTCCATCATTCCCTGCTCCCCCTTCATCAGCAGCTCCAAACAGCTTTGTGATCACCCTCCCCTATGTGCTTAAGAAGGGGCAAGGGCTGACCTATGCAGAGAAGGCCTTAAAAGCCAGTGGCTGAGTGACCTGGGGGAGCTTGCAAACAGGTGACTGCAAACAGGGGAGTTTGACAGGGAGTTTGCAGGGGCTTTTTTCTTCTTTTGCGGGTCACTATGGTGAGGAAGAATTGTGTCACTTCTGCCAACACTGCTTCTGTTTCCTCCACCTGCACCCGTATCCACATGGACATTCTGACCATGGATGTCTCTACCCAGATTCTGGTGTCAACTTGCAGAGACTGTGGCCTGCATTTCCCATACACAGACAATCAGGCTGGGGAGAGCATCAAGTGTGAAAAGTGGCTTGTGGTGGAATCTCTCAGGAAGCAGGTGGGAGAGTTACAGGAGGGAGTGGCTAGGCTCAGGAGTATCCACTCCCTACAGAAATTCCTTGATAGCATCTATGAAAAGACTTCCAAGGCTGAGGAAACTACCCAGGTACAGCGGACTGCTGCTACACCATCGGAGAAGGATGGGATGGCTCTGGCAGGGGGGTGAGGGGGGGCACTGGCAGCCGGTTACTTCTGGCAGCAGACAGTGCTCCACCCCTGCTTCCACCCCACTGTGGATGGTGTTGAAGAACTGATACGCAGCCCTGGCAATGAGGGATGACATGGAAAAGGAGAACCCATGCACCCCCAAGGCGGGGAGGACCTCAACCACCACAACCAGGAAGAAACGTCAGGTAGTGGAGGTTCAGAACTCTCTTTTGAGGGAGGCAGAGGCAGAGGCACCCATCTGTTGCCCTGACATGGCATCCTGGGAGGTATGCTGCCTGCCAGGGGCCCCATCTGAAACATTATGGAGGGATTGTCGAGAATCATCCGGCCCTCTGACTACTATCCCATGCTGCTCATCCACATGGGCACTAATGATACTGCGAGATGTAAACCTTGGCAGATCAAAAATAACTACAGCCCTCTCAGAGTACAGGTGAAGGAGTTTGGTGCACAGGTGGTGTTCTCTTTGATCCTTCTGGTCAAGGGTAGGGGCCTGGCTGCAAAGATGGTTTTTCCAGGTTGGCTCTGGCTTCCTCAACCTGATTCTATTCCAGAAGGAAGGACTGATAGGCAGAAATAGACTCCACCTATCAAGGAAGCAGAAGAGCATATTTGGACATAAACTGGCTAACCTAGTGAAGAGGGCTTTAAGATTGGTCAACTTCCCCCTTCAAACCTAAGCCCACAGGTAAGTCACAATGAGGGAGACCTAGGAGAAGGTATGGAACTTGGGGGGAGCTGGGGCAATAACAGCATAGACAAAAGAGACCCTAGTCAAAACCTGGGGGGAAGGGAATCAAATAGGCGTCTTAGGTACCCTAACGAAGCCTTAATTTCTGAGGTGAGTAGGGAAGGAGTATACCAGGAGAAAACCCAAAGAGAAAGATGCAACAGCAGAAGAAATCAACAGGGGTAATGGAGAGCAATTAGCCAGGATCTTAGGCGCCTGTATGCAAATAGAAGGAGTCTGGGAAACAAGCAGGAAGAATTGGTAATACTGGCAAAAAAAGGAACTATGATATAATTGAAATAACACAGACATGGTGGGATAGCTTGCATGGCTGGAGCACTGCCAGGGATGGGGATTAGCTGTTTAGGAAGGAAAGGCAGGGAAGAAGAGGTGAAGAAGCAGCACTATATGTAAAAAAGAGTTTTAAGACTGCTTGGAGCTCCACTATGAAAGTGGAGACAAGCTTGTTGAAAGTCTCTGGGTTATGTTTAGAGGAGAAGACAACAAGGGCAATGTGGTGGGTGCCTTCTACAGACCAGAAGGAGCAGGTGGATGAGGCATTCTATGGATGACTAGCAGAAGTTTTCAGATCTTGGGCCCTGGTTCTCATGGGGGACTTCAATTACCTTGACATCCGTTGGGAGGGCAATACAGCAGTGCACAGATAATCTGGGAAGTTTTTGGAGTGCGCTAAGAACAACTTCCTGGTACAAATGCCGGAGGAACCAACAAGGGGCCTTGCACCTGTTGACTTCCTGCTCACAAACAGAAAAGAAATGATCGGGGAAGTAAAACTGATTGGCAACCTGGGCTGCAGTGACCATGAGATACTAGAGTTCAGGATCCTGATCAAAGGAAGAAAGGAAAGAAGCAGCCCACAGACCTTGGACTTCAGAAAAGCAGATTTTGGCTCCCTTAGGGAGCTGATGGGAGACTATCTGAAGGGGAAAGGTGTCTAAAAGAGCTGTCTGTATTTTAAAGAAACCAGACTAAGGACACAGGAAGATACCATTCTGATGTGCGAAAAGAAAAGCAAATATGGAAGGTGTTCAGCTTGTCTTAGCAGAGAACTCTGCACTGACCTGAAACACAAAAGGAAAGCTTACAAGAAGTGGAAGCTTGGCCAGGTTACTAGGGATGCATATAAAGATACTGTTTGGGCCTGTGGCGATAAAATCAGAAAGGCCAAAAGGGCAATTAGAGTTGCAGCTAGCAAAGGATGTGAAGGACAACAGGAAAGAGTTCTTCAAGTATGTTAGTAACAAGAAGAGGATCAGGGATGATATAGGTCTCTTACTGAAAGTGGCAGGTACCCTTGTGATGGATGATGTGGAGAAGGCTGAAGTACTCAATACTTTTTTTACCTCAGTCTTCACAGGCAAGGTCAGCTTCCAGGCTATTACACTGAGTAACACAGAATGGAGAGAAAGAGAGAGGCCCTCAGTGAAGAAAGGTCAGGTTAGGAACTATGCATAGAAGTTGGATGTGCACAAGTCTATGGGGCTGGATGAACTGCATCCAAGGGTGCTGAAGGAGTTAGCCGATGTGATTGCAGAACGGCTAGCTGTTATCTTTGAAAACTCATGGTGAATGAGGGAGATCCTGGATGACTGGAAAAAGGCAAATATTGTACCTAACTTCAAGAAAGGGACAAAGGAGGACCCGGGGAACTACAGAGCAATCAGCCTTACCTCAATCCCTGGAAAAATCACAGAGCAGGTCCTCAAAGAATCCATTCTGAAACACTTGGAGGAAAATAGAGTGATCAGGAACAGTCAGCATGGATTCACCAAAGGCAAATGATCCATGACCAACCTGATTGCCATCTATGATGAGATGACTGGGTATGTGGATGCAGGAATAGCCATCCATGTGATATACCTCAACTTTAGCAAAGTTTTGATACAGTTTCCCACCGCATTCTTGTCAGCAAGTTAAGGCAGTATGGTTTGGATGAATGGACCGTAAGGTGTATAGAAAGCTGGCTAGATCAAGCTTAGCAAGTAGGGATCAATGGATCAGTGTTTAGTTGGCAACAAGTAACTAGTGGAGTGCCCCAGGGGTCGGTCCTGGGGCGGGTTCTGTTCAACATCTTCATTGATGATCTGGATGATGGGATAGATTGCATGCTCAGTAAATTCATGGATAATACCAAGCTGGGGAGGAATGGTAAATATGCTGGAGAGTAGGGATAGGATTCAGAAAGACCTAGACAAATTGGAGCTTTGGGCCAAATGAAATCTCATGAGGTTCAACAAGGACAAGTGCAACATCCTGCACTTAGGACAGAAAAATCCCATGTAGTGCTACAGGCTGGGGACTGATCAGCTAAGTAGCAGCAAATTTGGCTGCATCAGTAGGAGTGTAGCCAGCAGATCAAGGGATGTGATTATTCCCCTCTATTTGGCGCTGGTGAGGCCACATCTGGAATACTGTGCCCAGTTTTGGTCTCCACACTACAAAAAGGATGACGACAAATTAGAAAGACTGCAGTGAAGGACAACAAAAATGATTAGATGGTTGGGACACATGCCCTACGAGAAGAGACTGAAGGAACTAGGCTTATTCAGTCTGCAGAAGAGAAGACTGAGAGGGGACTTGATAGCAGCCTTCAACTACTTGAAGGAGTGCTCCAAAGAGGAAGGAGTTAGGCTGTTCTCAGTAGTAACAAAGAACAGAACAGGGAGCAATGGTTTCAAGCTGTAGCTGGAGTGGTCAGGGTTGGGTATTAGAAAAAATTTTCTCACTAGGAGAGTGGTGAAGCATTAGAATGGGTTACCAAGGGAGGTGGTGGAATTGCCATATTTGGAAACATTTAAGGCTTGGTTGGACAAAACCCTGCCTGGGATGATTTAGTGGAAGTGGTCCTGCTTTTAGCAGGGGGTTGAACTAGATCACTTCATGAGGACCCTTCCAATCTCATGACTCTATAGCTCCTGAATTCTGTTCCTGGATTTGGAGGAGAGTATCATCTAGAGGTTACAGACACAAAAACGTTGTACATTAATTCTGAAAGCGGGAGTGTGATTAAGAGGATGTCACTGAAATCTGCCACACTACAGTTCTGTGTTTTATTTCCAGCCTCTCCAGAAGTATCATCTCTCAATTATTCCATTTGTAAAATAAGTAAAGGGATGCCTGCATCTCTCATGAAGTAGTGGAATGAGTCTTACTTAGTAATAAGGTGTATGAAATGTGCAGTATTAATAACACCAGCAAATGGAAGAGCTGAGATCAGTATTCTTGGACTCTTCCTGTCTCACTGCCGAGCACACCAAAGACAAAGAAGTTGCTGGTGGTGTGATGCAGATGTGTTTCTCCTCTGCCCCCCACTCTGTCTTTGCACTATCTAGATTTATATAGGGAACCCTGCAGGGCTTGAGAGCACATTCAGAGAATTTGCTGTGAAGGGAATGACAGCATGCACAGAGAAACCAAAAAGCTCGGAGATTTTAACAGCAAATTTTAACAAGTCCTATGAATATGTAAAATTGGCAATGTTTAGAACCTTATAATTTTGCCAAATCTAGGTAATTTTCATGGTGACAGTAAAAGACATCTTTCTGGCCCTGGTGCTATCTGCCAATTTCAAGGCTATGCACCAAACTATGGAGGTGCTAGGGTCCTTTAAAAGGAAAAAATAAAAAAAAGCATGCAATTCAGTTTGTGGTGGATTGGAGGGGGTGTTTGGTTCCTCAGGTTTTTTTTTTTTGGTTTTTTAAATTGGCAAAGTTCCCATGTTTTGCTAACCTTATCCTTGGAAATAACCAAATTGCATTTGCTGAACCTTTAAAAAGAAAATTCATCCTGAACCCTTTGGCAAACTTATAAACAGTTGATAACAGGTACTTATAAAGTGCTAGGAAACTAAGTTTAAGTGTCACTACCTACTCCCGCTAGGTCATCAACCCTATAAAATATTATATGTTGGGGTTTTTTTGTAAAATTACTTAATACAGATTTTGGAGTCCTCTGTGACTCAAGCCATCCATGTGTTTGTCACTTTACTTCTTAGGCACATTGTAGAGATCCTGCAGATAGCAAGAAGTTGGATAATAATTCTGAGTAAAGAAAATTCAAGCCTAAAAATGTAGGTTTGCCCCATAGACTGAGGAACTGTTGGATACCAGAGTGTAGAAGACTGAGGGCCTGATTCTGCACCCATTCACACCAGTGTAAATCAGGAGCAACTCCACTGAAGTTAATTAAATTAAAATGGTATAAAAAATGCCAGACTCTAGGCTTCACTGATGATCCGAGCACAACAAATTGGTGGCTGTTTGCACACAGCCAGATATCTTAGCTGCCATTTGTTCTACATAGCATATGAAGTCTGAGGAGTTTGGCTCTAAAACACAAGTATTTACCCCATCAGCTAACAGAGAATCTCAGATGTTAGCACTGCCAAAGCTTCCATCCTTCTGTTGAGCAACAACTACAGAGCAACATAATCAGATATTTGAGCAGCTCTCACACTCTCCAGCAGCAGTGCTGGTACACACACTTCCGCTATCTTAAATAAGAATTAGAGCTGAGTGAAAATCTGAACTTCCTTCCTGTGAGGAAGTCCAATAGTCCAATGTTATTTTTGTCCTGAAATCAGGCAAAAATTGAAATTTCTTGCAGAATGAAATGTTAGATTTGGCAGTGGCAAAGCATTTTGTTTCTGGTCAGTTCAGCATTACATAGCAGTTCCCAGTGATGGTACACTGCCTCATGGGAACTGTAGATCAGATACCTGATGTTGCCATTCTCTGTTTTGTAACAGGATTCCTGGCCAGATTACATCTCCCATGATGCACCATGCCAAAAAGAAGACTGACTGTCTTGCACCCTACCTAATATAGTTCAGTCAGAGATTCTGAATTACAAGTCCCATGAGGCAGTAAAACTTGTAAACCAATACCAACTAAAATATTTTATTAATTTTTCGAGATGGAAATTTTCAGCAAAATAGAACTATTCCTGCAGAAAGTTTTGATTTTGCAGAAACTACATTTTCCAATGAAAAATCATTTTGATGGAAAATTCCCAACCAGTGCTAGTAAGAATAAATTTGTTGTCTACTACTATATACTAGTTCTTGGCTTCTTGTTAGCACTCAAATTGACGAACTATTCATTTTTTAATCAAATTTTTGTAGTGAACTTTTTCACTATCCATTTAAGACTATTTCAGTGACTTTTGTAAACGATACAATGCGTGTACAGCTCCCAAAAGACACATTATTCCACACACTAGTAGCCATTATACAATCTGACTGTGATCTTGCCTTACCACTAAAGTGCTTCCGCAGGATTCCAAAGTGCTGAGATTGATGATGAAGATGACCACTGCTGGAAAGGTGTTGTTATTTATAAACCCCTTGCAGTGAGCATCCCCGTATTTCCCATTCAGAGACAAATCTGTTTCGGAATAACCAGAAAAAAGAACTGTGCAAAAATTAATCTTCATAGTAATTGCCTGTACTCCACAGTAGACACTGATATCTCGTTCAGCTGTAATGAGAATATAGGAAAAGCAAATGTAAGAAGGGGCATTTCAACTGGAAACTATACAGGAATAATAGGATGACTCCTACATTAATAAGGCTGGATACATTCTACATACATATCAAATCCCTCTTCATATTATTTGTCAGAGGGTTGGTTCATATCATGTTATCAACTGAAACCTCACTAATCTGTTCTTTAACTAGGCAGATGAAGAATCAGAACTGAAATACCTGGCAATAGACTTTACCATAGATTTAAATGATTACTCCAAATCTCACCATTAAACAAATCAAAATCTCATTAATAAACTGAAAGAAATAAGAGTGCCAAGCACCACCACTGGGCAAAGGGTTAAATATCTGGGGGCTGATCCTGAAGCCCTTACTTGTCATGGATCAGAGGCCCAATCTGCTAGCCCCTGTGTAAACATGTTTGTAATTCCTACAGATTTCAATGGAAATCCAGGGGAATGAATTCTGCCTTCAATTACAACTGTACATTTCTCATAGAAGCTGTGAGAGCTCATCTGAGGCAGCAAAGAGTCCACTTTGTTCGCCAAGTACAGGGTCATGTAGCACTGTTGATGGATTGAAGTGCAATCAGCTGTCTATAAAAGCAATTCATTTATGATCATTCTGATTTTTTTTTCTTTTTAAGAATACTCAGCTTTAGCATGAATAAAATTCTGTTGGCTTCTGAGACATGGCAATCAATACAGTGAAGAATGCTGTAGATTTGCCATACTGCACATCATAACCATACAAAATGTCTAGAAAATGGTCATTAGAGCTGGTCACACATTTTTCTTCCAAACAGTTTTAGATGAAAATTTGCCTTGTTTTTGAAAATCCAGAAGACTCTTGTGATCTTCAGTGGAGAAGAGTACACATCACAACAGGAGATAGCAGGGGTCGGCAACCCCTGGCACATGCACCTATTCTGAGCGGCACACAGTACCATTGCTGTTTCCCCTGCTAACCCGCTGGGGAACACTGCCAGGAGGGAAAAGGAGCCACCACACATGGGGCTCCTGTCCCCTGCTGACTCTGCCCCCTCACTAGGGAGCACAGCCAGGAGAGGACAGAGCCCCACACACAGGTGAGGAGCCAGCAGGGAGGAGTCGTCCCTGGCTCCACCTCTGGTACTGCTGAGGTTGCAGTGGGGAGAGGGGGTTGGCACTGGGGCTGGCAAAGTTTGCCTACTCACAGGATATAGGAACAAGCAGTAGGTATGTTTAGCTCCAGTGCAAGATGATGTAGCTTTTGTTTTAAAACTCATTCCTGATTGCAGAGTATTAAACATTTTCTTCAGCACTCTACATTTTTCAGCATGTTAAATGCAGGCATTGCTTCTCTAACAACAACTTGTTTATTACATCTGCTTAATGATTAACTGTTATTAAAAATGGCAGAACAACCTCAGTCAATATTATACCATTATGAGTGCTCAGATACATTGTTGCTGAATTTGCCATAGGAGAAGGAAATGAATCTCCATTATAATGCACTGGATCTTCCACATAGAACAGCAGCCCAGGCAATTTCAATTTAGACAGCCTAAATGGTGAGACAAAGTGGGGATCTGATATCCAGGGACCAACACAGCTACACTACAAATGGTCATAATGGTAGCATTAAAGAAAAAATAAGTCAAATTCTGTCCTTCTCTACACATCACATTACACGTTAGGGCGGAAAATGGGTATAGGAGGCAAGTAGGAGAAGCTGGGCTGACCTGGGATGGAATTTTCCTTACACATAAGCTTATGAAACTCTGTTGACTTGAGGAGAATTACACTCTGAGTTACAAAGGTATGAACAGAAACAGGCACTTTGCATTCAGTAGATGTGGGAAACAAGTCATTGACTCCAGTTATATGTTAAGGGGGAGAGGGCAGCAGCAGAAGAGGGCATAGTAACAGGAATATGCCATTAACCTTATACTGCAGTATTACACACAGCCAGATGTAAATGTAAAATACCGTATCCATCCTCAACCCTGCCGTTCCCTCAAACTGTGGTTTTACTTTACCTTTAAAGTCATTTCCAAAACTTCCATTGACTTTACCAAGAATAGTGTCCTAGCTCTGTAAATTATATGTTTATGACATATGGGTTTATTATAATCTGGCCTTTCCCAATACCAAGTCCTTTCCTGACACTGCACGTAGGATTATCTCCATTTAATTTGGCCATTCTGCAACACAAAAACCGATTGCAGGTGTTACAGATGAGTCTGAATCCTGTGGCAAATACCCCTACTACCTCTCCTTGAATGCTCTAATTCAAGTTCATTTCTACTGAATTGAAGACAGTGAACACAGCTAACTTACATGTGTGAGCTTAATTTACAAATTTTTCACACTCCCACTGCAAAATGCATCTCCTTTATGTTATTCATAAACAACAAGAGCCGAAAGGAAGGATGGTCCCATGGTTAGGATGCTAGCCTAGGACTTGGAGGACTTCCATTCAAGTCACCGCTCTGTCCCAGTCTTCCTGTATAGTCTTGGGCAGGTCATTTTGCCTCTCTCTGCTTCAGTTCTTCAGCTGCACAATAGGGATAATAGCACTGTCCTACCTCACAGGAATGTTCATAGGATAAATACAGTAAAGACCTCAAAGCCTTCAGAGACTGTTCTATGGAGGACCATATAAATACCATAAATATATTCAGGATGGTGTGACCCAGATCCAGGGAGATCCTTAGCTCAATTTTTGTTCAGGCACATTTCCCTCTGCTGCCAAGAGTTTGCCTTAAAGAAAAGCAGACTAAGGACATTAGTTGGAACACTTTTGATATCATGAAATGTCATCGAAATATACTGTTTTTTTCAAAGCTGAAACTTTTTGCAGAGATGTATCCATTTTGACAAAGTTCTCATCAGGATGGTTTTTGAGGTCTAGTGTTTGTTCTTTGGTCACTTCTGACATGAGAGAGAGCACACAACAACCACATTGAAAATCCAAGCCTTTTGTCCTAAGAGAGCTGTTTAGTCTGGAAGCATGTGTAACTCTGTGGACAAGTTAATGATAGAAAGATAAGGGAGGTATCATTTGATGTGTAAAACTCTACAGAATCATAATTTCACTGGTGTCATGCTCTATACTATGGCAGACAGGATTCACTGCCCACCCCCCAACTTCTAATCTGAGTTCCAGGTCATCCCTTTGGTGGATATTTTAACAATACAATGTTATCACAAATGGGTCAAATTGAGTAGTGTTTAAAATCTGTTTCTCCCACAAACACAGAGATCCCAAACATGAGAAAACAAGAACAATTATGTGACAGATTCAAGAAAATGCTTTTTTAAAAATCAACTTTTTAAAAATTACATTTTAACAAACATCAAATATGCAGCCTTCACAAAGTTAACCTGCGGCTCTCAACTGACAACACTGTTATCAGTCAATGCTGAAAACATGATTAAATTTTTTGAGGTTAGAAATAACTTTAAATGGAAGGAGTGCTTCAGGCTGATTTGCCATCATCAGCAGAAAGGAAGTGGTTCAGTGGTTTTCATTGTGAGCTTTATTTATTATGTGAAAAGAGCTATAATAAGGTGTTACTTAAGATATTATCATCCAACCAGAAATTACTGGAATCCAGCCACAAATGTTATGCATACAGTTACCTAACATACATTTTACAACATAATTAATTACTATCTAAAAGTAATTTATCACAATATCCTTGCTTTTACTTTGGTCTTGATCATTTTTAGGCATCAGCTGAGAAACAACGTATGAACTAGTAGCTGAATTTTGAATAGCACAGAGCAATGAAAGATGCTGTGGGGTTGATAGGCATAACACAGCATCCAAATGCTCTGTCCCAGTCTTTCCTGACAACCAAAGAACTGCATCCAGTTGTAAATGAAACAGTGACCAGGTCTGGAATGACTTTCCCATAAATAACATGGTGCCACCTTGACTCATTAGGTGTTGTTAAATGCCAAAAAGGGGCTATAGGATGAGCTTACTTGCCCTGGAAAAACCATTTGTGTATGCTCATTAATATCATGACAAAAGCAGTCTGTAGTGATTAGATAGCTAACTATGTCAGTCAAATGAATATTTTGAATCATGCCAGATACGAAGTGTTCTACCCCAAACTGTCCTTCAAGGCTCCATTAATCAAGAACAAAAGAAAGCTGTGCTCAAATGCAAAAAAAGACAGTCAGAATGAAGGTGTCAGGGGCTATTACAGAAAAAGCCACAGACACCACTGTTTGCTCATCTCCTGGTCATGTCAAGATCTCAGCTTGATGTTCCTGGAAGTCTTATATAGCTCATGTATGAGTTAGCCATGATACCAAACTGACATTTGAATGCGACAGAACAATTCATATGTGTAAAGTGAAAAGCAAACATGCACATCTTGCATAGCCTTCCTAAGTCAGCATCTACTGACAACACAACCAGTACTCTATGGTAGCAGGGACCTTTCAATATAGCAATTTAGATTGCATAACTGAGGTACAAGCTGTCAACAAATCAGAAATTGTTAACACTTCCTGAGATTTGCTGACCACTTCGTTATGAGGCCACAGAGAAGATTCTGAATCTGTCATGAAGTCCACCTCATATTTAACAGATCTCCAAAAGAATCAAAAATATTACAAGAAGGAAGAGACTCCATGGTATTACATCCATTCAGTGTAAAATTAATATCTCAAATGTCACAGTGAAGAAGCTACTGCCCCATATTTGCATGAAGGATGAGTTAACCACATATCTTGCAGGAAGAATATTCCAAATTGTGAAAAATTATTTGAAAAGTTTTGTCATTGCAAGGTGTAATGAAGCTGCTGACTTGCTGCCAATGGAATTTCTTCACATTTCCAACAATAATGCCAATACTAAAATTATGTTGCATGCCAGCAGAAGGAGATGCTACTAAACTCAGCATTTGTGCATCAAATACAAATGTTTTAATGCTCTCCACAAGATGCTACCCAAGACTTCCACAAAATTCTGTTTTTGTGCTTGCATCTGGGCTATGAAATCATTTTGTATGTCTCAGAAATATTTTCCAATCACTCAGAAAAACTTGCCAGGTTTCTATGCCCTTTCAGGGTGTGACATTACTGGAAGGTTGGTTGGAAAGACCAAATTTTCTTACTGGAAGGCACTTGATTCTACCTCCAAAGACTCCTCTCTCTCTGTGAAAGTGCTTGACTGTTTCAACTGTTTCAATGAGACATTTATGTGAAAAGTTTTCCATTTGAAGACCAACATTGTGACAACCACAGTATGGTACCAGTAGATTTTTTTTTCCAATAAGCAGAGAAAGGAAGAACAATTGCTACCAACAAGCTGTGCGTTTATCAATGGTCTTTCACATTTGCTATCAAGAGTACAAATTATCAAGCAATGGAATGGTTACAGAATGACTAAGTGCATCCAAAACTAACTCCCGTATTAGGCATGGATAAGTCTTGGAGGATGAGCTGATTGCATCACTTGCATGTCAAATACCTTGTGCTCACTAATCAATAGTTCAACTAATTAAAGGTTCACATCCAAAGAGCAGAGACTTCCCACCCTGCATTGTTTGATTAGCAACCTGACTTGCATAGAGATATCCAAAGTACAGCATGAATAAGGAACAGTATAAGAATGTATTAGCAGTAATGCTCTAGAGAGGACACTGATGAAGACTTTGGTGAGTATATTACTTTCATTCCTACATTTCAAGACTAACTTCACTTGGATGAGCCAAGATCAATGTCTTTTTCCTTGAAGTAATGCATCCAATTTCAAGTATCAATTAAAAATACTGATTTTTAAACATAATTGCATCTACACTGATGGTTTTGCCAACATAGCTATGTCAGCAAAAAGGAGTGATCATGTTCTCCTGATCTATGCCACAAAGTTCTAGTCTTCAAGTATTAAGGTCTATAATTTTCATTTTATGAAAATAATATTTTCCCTTCTACCCAAAAGAGTAGTTCCAGCCTCAGCTTGGAATAAACCTGCAAACAACATAAATCAAATTGTGAATGACTGTTGTTATTTATGTAGTGCCATGGCTGTGCAAGATGCCATCCTAGCAATAAATGCTAAAAAACATAATCAAATGAAAAATGGGTAGGCGGCTGCTGCTTTTCTGATGTTGTTTAGTGAGATTGTATTTCTTTTGTTTACACATGCAAAAGGCAAACTTGAATATATTTGCCAACTTTTCCTTCCATTATTTTTGTGCAAAATAACTTCCAGAGGAAAATATTTCACTGGAATCTGCAGTGCAATTTTCATTTGGAAACTCTGTACCTGATTCTTGCTTGTCATTTCAGTTGGCATCATTGAAAACTGTGCAAGTGGAACAAATGAAGAATGAAGACATCTATGGAGAACAGGAAGAAAGACAAATTTCTACTACACCTAGACTCTTAGACTGCTGCCACACCATCATTCCACTAGTTTTGGCGACACATCTGTTCCCTCTACTCGAGCTCCCTAAGAGGAGGCTCCATGATACCCGTGCCAAGCCTATGGGCTGTGGTGAAGTTCTGCATGCTGGAATAGAGGAAGTTCCCACAATGCACCTCTCCCCAGCAGGCAGGGCTCACAGTTATGTCCATGAATCTCACAGAACAGAACACCATCAGCTTCACTGCATAATATACATCTGCTGGGTGTGTGTATTCACACTCATACCTACTAACCAAAAGTATTTCTTGCTTTTTACTCTCATGTAGCACTTAACTGGATTTTTTTTTCCTGCTCAATAGAATGATCAGCTGACCTGTTCACTAAATCCTAACCTCAGAATCTATTGGGGTTTGTTTGTTTTGGCTTTTGTCCCACCATCAATAACAGTTTGACTCGGATCCCTGGGTTACTTTGGAGAATGGCAAAGAAACCAAAGCATCTTTTTACTTGTGAACTGAACAGATTTTACCTAGAGACAATAGACATGGCATCTAATAGGGCCACTTTTACAGAGATATTTTCAGAGCAAACCACACTTTAAAGGTCCTGGTTATGTACTATGAACTAACAAAGTTAATTCAGTAGTTCATAGAATCATAGGATTACAAGGGAACATAAGATTCATCTAGTCCAATCCCTTGCCAAGGTGAAGGATTTGTTGTGTCTAAACCCTCCAATGCAGATGGCTGTCCGGCCAGATAGACAGCTATCCATCTGCTCCATTTATCCATCCATCCAATTCATGAGTGTCAATTAGCAAACACATACCCCTCAATGAGTATGCAGTAGAAAGAATGTTCATAACAGAATTCCTCACACACAGAGAAAAGCTTACGTCCAGCATGATTAAAACATTAATTTAAGACGCCTGAAGCAGATTCTACGTACAGTAATAAATGATGGGTCTGAGACACGCAGGCCATGATTCTCCATTACTTCACTTTGGTTTTATACCAATGTAAACCAATTAAAGGGAGCCTAAAGTAACAACCAATGAGCTGCCTGCTGCAGGGGAAATCTCACCTGGAATAAAGATGGTGCAGTTTGCTTTATGCCCTTCACTGTCCACCATGTAGTAGCTAGCTAATTTGTTTTGGCTCCAAGATGACCAGGAAAAAGGACACAGAAAGGTAGGTTGGAGTTACTTTCTTCTCCTCTCCTTGGCTGTGCCCAGACAGTAAACATTACTCAGTTGAAGAAGGGGCTCTAAATTTTGTTATTGAAAACAGCCATGGTTCAATGGGCTCAACACCAGGAATGAGATCGCTTTCCACAAGATGGCCTTCTCACAGTAAATAGTCATAGCTCTGAACACACTTGTGTCAGCTCTGGGCAGCTCTAAAACCACAGGAATATTTTACTTGAATTTTTTTTATTTGCTTACCAGTGACTGATGCTTGCAGATTACATTACAATTGGCCTTGCCATGCCCCTGTCTTTATGAGACAAATCCTTTTTTCCCCATACATCAGAAAGGAAACAGGCAGGTGATAAAAGCCTGGCTGGAATGATTTAGTGGGAGTGGTCCTGTTTTTAGCCGGGGGTTGGACTAGATGACCTCATGAGGTCCCTTCCAACCCTATGATTCCACTTTATGCTGCTGATGAATCATACTGCCACAAGCTCTAACTGTCTGAGGAGAATTAGCCAATCTTAAATTGGTAGCATCAACAGTGTCTACATCAATACAACTACATTACTCAGGTGTGTCAATTTCCATATCCCTGAGTGATATAGTTATACCAACCTAATCACCAGTTTACCATAGAATCAGCAAAGATTAGAGTTAGAAGAGACCTCAGGAGATCATCTAGTCTATGGGTCGGCAACTTTGCCAGCCCCCATGCTATCCCTGCCCACTGTACCCTCAGCAGGTGCCAGAGGTGGAGCCAGGCCTTTGGTTCCTGGCCAGGGCTGGCACCAGCACCCATCGGCAGGCAGCTTTTGGTTCCTGGGATTGGGGTCCTGCCCCACTCCCCTCCAGCAGCCCTGCCCATCACAGAAGGCAATCAAGCTCGTCAGGCATGACTTGCTCTTGGTGAATATATGCTGACTGTTCTTGATCACCTTCCTTTCTTCCAAGTGCCTCAAAATTGATTCTGTGAGGACCTTTGTCATGATTTTTGCCCCAAGGACTGAGGTGAGGTTGACTGGTTTGTGGTTCCCAGGATTCTCCTCCTTTCCTTTTTTGAAGTGGGTACTATATTTTCCTTTTTCCTATCATCTGGAACTCTCCCAATCACTGTGAATTTTCAAAGATAATGGCCAATGATGCCACAAGCACGTCACCAACTTCCTCAGCACTCTCAGATGCACTGCATCTGGCACCATGTCCATATGCATGTCCAACCTTTCTAAATAGTCCTGAACAAGTTCTTTCAGCACTGAGGGCTGCTGACTTCCTCCCCATTCTGAGCTGATCAGTGCAGTAGTCTGGGAAATGACCTTGCCTGTGACAACAGAGGCAAAAAAAAAAAAAAAAAAGCATTGACTACAACACCTTTTTCTATATCACATCACTAGGTTTCCTCCCACATTCTATAAGGGGCTTGCTCACACTCTGACCTTCATCAGTTCTGACCCTTCAACAACACTTCTTGTTCCTAACATAGTATAGACACCCTTCTTGTTACCCTTCACCTCTCTTGCTAGCTGCAATTCCAACTGCGTTTTGCTCTTCCTAATTTCACTCTTGCATACTCAAACAGTATTTTTATACTCCTCCCTAGTCATCCAACCAAGCTTCCACTCCTTGTAAGCTTCCTTTTTGTTTTTAAGCTCAAAAACTTCTTTGTTAAGCCAAGATGGTTGTCTGCCATGTCTGCTATTCTTTCTGCACATCAAGATGGTTTGTTCATTTGCCCTTCATGAGGGTTCTTTAAAATGCAGCCAGGTCTCCTGAACACCTTTGACGTTCACATTAGCCTCCCAAGATCCTGCTCATCAGCTCCCTGAGAGATTCAGTCTGCTTTTCTGAAGTCCAAGGTCCATATCCTGCTGTTTGCCTTCCTTCATTTTGTCAGGATCCCAAACTTGACCATCTCATGGTCACTGCTGCCCAGGTTGCCACACATTTCTACAGCTTCTCCTGTTGGCATAGCCTCTGACTCTTGAGGAAATGAAGGACCTATGCTGATATGAGAAGCTCTCCCATTGGCATAGTTAGAATCTTCATGAAGTGTTGCAGCCGCACCACTGCAGTGCTGTAAGTGTAGACAAGCTCTTAGAGTAAACAGGGAGAAAGCTGCAAAGTGTACTGTAGAAGTTTCAAGGTGTATATCATGCAGTGTTGAATCTGGAGTTTGAATTCAAGATCTAGTTCAGGACACTATTTAAAAATAGTATGTTGTTTTACTAATTAACACTTAGAAGCAAGAAGTCTTGAATGGTATTTTCAAAAACATATACAGTGAACAACTCTAGCAATGTCAGTAGCTAACAAGAATTAACTTGGCAGCAAGCTCTCCCTGATGCAAGCTCTCTCTGCATGTGTATGTAGATGGTAAACTACTTAGGGTGGATCCAACACACTTGATTTTCCAGTCATGTCAGGTACAACTCCATTAACTTCAGTAGACTTACCCATGATTTTTACCAGTTTAAGCAAGAAGAGAATACACCTATTGCCTTTAAATATACTGTAAAAGTCCCCAACATGGGCACGCATGGAGGTCCTCTCCCATCATCAGTCTCTGCATGAGGCCACACCTCCTGGTTCCTGTTTCCAGAGGGGACACAAACAAAAAGCCATGCAAAAAGGCCAGCTACCAGCCAGGTAGGGAAAAAGAGCAGTCTCTAGCCCTGGGTAGGACGAGTCAGGAATTCACAGCCATCAGCCCTCCGGTAAGACAGGGCAGGAGCAGTCTCTAAAACTGGGTAAGGCGAGTTTGCAGTCCAAAAGCCCCAGCCATCAAGCAGAGCAGGGCAGTAGCAGCAAAGTTGTGATGATCCTTGACAAGGCAAGCAAGTAGGTTATGATGTGGCCCTTAGGCAGGGCAAGGCAGACAAGATAAGTAGCCCTGTGGTACCCAACAGCACAGGAAGGAAGAGGAGGAGGATACAGGCCAATGCCACTCCACTGCATAGCACCCTCGGGCCCTGGCAGTGACAGTCAAGCACCCTGATCCATGCCAGTGTGGATGATCATCAGGGCCCCAGGTGGTGGGCAGCTCACTCAGGCAGTTCCTCTCTGGGCTATCCTTCTCCCTTGTCCACCACTTCTCAACTGAGCTGCACAGCTGGCCCTTTACATCTCTTCTTCCTGTCCCACCCCTTTGTTTCTGGTGAGGTGAAGGATTGACTTCTGGGTCCAGCCCCCCAAAGGGGGTTGGGCCCTCCCTCACCATCAGTCTTTGAGGGAGGCCATACCTCCCAGTCCTACATATGCCCACAAGCACTTAACACACTGGTGCCAGCATGCAAAACACCACCACCACCCCCCAATACCCCATATTGTAGATTTGATGCTGGCTTCTAATTTTAACAAATGACTCTTGCTAGGGAAAGTCAAGCTATTATTGTAAAAGAAATAATCCCCAGAGGAATATCACAGCACACTGCTGTCTTAAAAGTTCAGTGCTATATTGTTTGATTCAGTTTTTAGTAGAAGCACAAACAATAATATCAGTTCTTATACCTTAGCTTCCTTTTTTGCAGCCAAGAAACAAAGAAAGTAGGGTGTGGCAAGAGACAAAGTGCCTCTTTCCAGCCACATATACCCCACTACACATTTTACTAAGAAAATCATTTCATTTCTGGTTCTGATTATGTAAATATATCCCACAAGGTCTGATTTCATTATTTTTAATGTCTCCAGAGCAGCCTATGTAATTACAGACTTATTGTGTAAACATTAGGGTACGTCTTTTCTTTTATGTGTCTAAGTATTAAGGTCCTGATCCTAAGCCATTAGCAAAACTCAGTGATAGTCCTAATTTAAACTTCGATATTATATTTTAAAAGTGCATTGTCATAAGGAGACACTAACAACATACCACACTATCTTATCTGAGTAAAAATTGTAAAATTGAATAAATAGAATAAAAAATTCCAGTTAAAACCATCTAAAAATTCAGCCACACCCAGTCTATCCCAAGCAGCCAATCCTTTTAAATTTGGGAGCACTCATTCAAGGAACATTAACACTACCAAACTTCTTGAACACAATACAAGGGCATAAACTCCAATGATGTAAATGTAGTTACGTTTGCTTCTACCAGACCTGAATTTGGCCCTCTTCCCATTACTGCTGATACAACATGAAACTCCAGAGCCATTTCATCATCACTTAGACAACATAAAGGAATGTTAGCTTAGTTTTATCTCTAGGCTTCTCACAGATTAAAATTTCATACTTAAAAATAATCTTCACTGGAAAATGACAATGATAAAGAGCCCATTCTGAAAAGACCATTACACTTACCAGGGAATCTGCTATGTAGGTTGGCATCACAATTGTATCCATTGAACTGTGCAGTCACTGAAAGCACCTGAACTGTCAGCAGGAGCAGCAACCATACTCGTTCCATTGCAAAACCTAGCAAAACATTATAAAATTATTGCATGCATCCATTTATCACATTCAGAAGACAATACAAGGATTTAAAAATTCTATGGACACTCAGGCCTTCAAGCCAGGAATCAGGGACAAAGCTCACAAACCACACAGACAAGAGACCACAGGCAGGGGGTTCCTAGTTCTCTGACTACTGGACAGAGTAACTCACATCAGTTTCTAGAGAATTTATAAGGAGTTCTGTGGCACTTATGGGACTCCTTGCTTGTTTTACTGAACTAGACTAACACTGTTTCCCTTTTGGAACTAAGGAATTTATTTATGTCCTACGTCAAAAGAACAGAGTCCAGGAAGGGTTTTAAAAAAAAAAAAACCCAACCCTTCTAAAAACCTAGGCTTCAAAAGTATGTTATAGAAATGTAAAAGAACATTTTACTGTTAATAGAGACAGTTTTTTTGTTTGTTTTTTTTTAATTTCAGACACTTAAGGAGAGGTAATGACAAACTATATAGATCTAACAGAACAACAGGTTTGCTATAATAAAGCATTGAAAAAAATGTATGTGGGGTAGTTCTCAAGTTTAAGGTGACTGAATAAATCTGTCTGTCTGGATCTTATTACCAAGCACTGCCCTTGAAAATTTATTACAGAGTTTTGCATAGAAACTTGAAATATTATGTTAATGAAATTTGGCAGCCAGGCTAGGAAATCTAAATAAAAGGAAATCTCAGAGCATACCTTGAATATTCTTCCTGAGGAAGAGCCTTACGGTACAACACATGTGCAATAAGTATAAAACACAGGCCAATCAGGAAAAAATGGCTGCTTTACCGAAATGTTTGGACTAAAGCTCTGAAATTTGCAGAATTAAAAAAAAAAAAAATTTTTTTTCTACCTTAGGAAATAAACTCTTTACCCTAATGTAGAGCTTTAGCTATTCTGTATGTTTCCAGACAGTAGATCTGTGAAATTCTAAAAGGTAGTTTGGTAAATTCTGAAGTTCAGCAAGTTCTAAAGGGACAACTAAGTTATTCCAGTTCAGTAAAACAAATTTCATAATCCCGTGGCACTTAAAGACTAACCAATTTATCGCATGAGCTTTCAGAAGAGAAAATCCTATTTCATCAGACACTTTGACAAAAGTTTTCAAAGCCTTTGGCAAAATGGAATTTTCTCCCCTGAAAGCTCATGCAATAAATAAATTTGCTAGTTTAGTGCTGATGGCATCAACACATGACTCAGAGTTGCCTATCATCAATCTTTCATCCCAAATAATCCCAATGTCCTTCACAAACAGCATACAGACAAAATGCAGTCATTTCCGGCATAGTGAGTGGCTGCAAGCTTTGCATAGAAGAGTTAACAATTGCAGGGCAACATTAGGTTCAACCCTTTGCTCTTGCAAAAGGGCCAGTAGATTTTTAGTGCCTGCACAGAGCTGAATCCAAAGCACTCTGACTTTAATGGAAAAGCACCCATGAACTCAAATGGGTTTTGTATTGAACCCAAAGAGCAGACAAAATGTGAATTTGTAAAAGCTCATGTACAGACAGCCTCATATGGTACATTCAGGGATACAAAAACTCCTCCTCCACCCATCCTAAGCAAACTATAAGCCATCTGGAGCATATACAGTCTTGAACCACACACTGCTCTCATTAACAGCTTTGCAATCCCAGTGGAATAATGGGGGTTACATGCATGTAGTAGAAAGAATTTTTGCCCATTAATTTCTGAGGAGTTTTGTTTGAACATACACCGAGTAAAATAGAGTACCATACATATGAGGTTCTGATTAAATGCGGTAAAACATAAAGATTGGCCTGTCCAAAAGCAACTTAGTCTCAGAGAAACTGGGCAACCTCTGAGCCAACATCTGCTCTATCACAAATGTGGAATCCCACTTTACTTCAAGTTTTGTTAAGGACAAAAATGTGCTCTCATGATCTCATTCATTAAATCATATTGGCTGTGAATGTTGACAAGAAGAGCTAAGAAAGCCAGTCAAGAAAATGGCTAAATGGGTTGCTGCAAAAACCTTTACTTGCACTATCACATTTTCTCCTCTTCACCCTGTCTCCCACAGCTGGAAATACAATTTCGGGGGGGGGTCCTTTTATTTTGCAAGAACCATATTTTTCATTCAGGAAAATTTCATGTCTCCTTCCGAAAAAGATCCCAGCATCTGCTGTAATAGCACTCTGGATAGACAAAGTTATAATTCTTTTTTCTGCTATATATGGGCCACACTCTGACCTAATTACCTTCTGATCTCCATTAATGACTTAAATCAATCTGGCTTTACCTCCCTAGCTCCTTCAATGTTTGTGCACTACTGTCTGAAAAGCAATGAAGAAAAACACTGTCAAAACAGTAGCCTCTTCTAATTTAAATGGAAACAAATTTTACAGTCAACTATAATTTTTTAAATATTTAACCTCACCTCTACTGGCACTGTTTTATTTGTCTTTGCACGAGATGGGCAAAATATAAGAAAGAAATTGAATCAAAGGACCAATTTTTTTCTAGTGCTAGTTCTCCAATGACATCTTGAGTAAGCCAGAATCTAAAGAGCCTACTCAGTTTTAGTTACTCCTTACTCACTGACTTCCATGTGAGTCTAAGGACTGAGAGCCCATTTGCTCACCATCTTACCACGCCTCCTTGGAAAACCATAGTTAGAAGTAGGGGGTACAATGTCTCTCTGACATTTTCCTTGTGGAGATTTCTTCTGTAAAACCAGGAGATTTTGGAGGGAAATCAGCCTCATTCTGATTCATGGAACATCACATGATTCATTATTTAAGAAGTGCTCATTAAGATGGGAATATGATAGGAGTCAGGGGCAGCCCACCCCAATTGCATTTAGCTGAGATGGTATTCATGCATGGATTACATCCCTTTCACACATGGAAAAGGAGAGTAGAAATGGGCCATGAGTAAATTACTGAAGAACCCCAAGATTTGGGCTCAGCAATGCAGGTTTATCTGCAATATATAGGCAGAATTAAGAGATCTTTGATTAAAACATATTACTTAGAAAGACAGCGATCAGACATTCCAGATCATAATCCTTAGGTCTCCTTAAAGTCAATGACAAATTCCAACTGACTTAAGTGGGGCAGGAATAGTCATTGGCCAGACCCCACCTTACTTTATATATCTGATTAGTGTGTGAAACCAAAGCAGGCATACTCTATTATGTGTATAATACACTGTCGTATCGCTATCATTTAATATTCCTGACCAAGCAGGAATTGGGGGGGGGGGCTTCTTACTTTTATGTTGAATTATATTTTTTCAAAAAGGGATAAAAAATTCATTAGCTTCATGCTACAAATCTTATTTTTTACAATAACAATATAAAGGTGGGCTTCAGTAAATTTTCTCCTGAGTTTTATGATTGCTTCTTCAAGGAGGTATAAGAACAAGTAACAAGAATGCCTAACTTGTAGAAGCTGCCACATATAAGCAGGTGTATCTTCAGTAGGTATGCTGCTTCTTCCACATTTAAGAGAATATTATTTATATGCACACTCACACAACATGAGATGGGGTAGATCTTGTAGCACACAATACCATGATAAACACAGTATAAAAACCTATGCAAAATAGAAAAGAATAGCCTCAGGAACACAAACAAATTATGATAATGATAGTGGCAGTAAATAGTTAATGATTAGTCAAAGGCTTTCACTTGTGAGCAAGCTGATAGCCCTCACCAAAAACATGATCCACTGGCTCAAGTTAAGCACACCCTATTTTGGGTTAACAACTGTTAATGAATGATAGGTTAACTAGTCACGGACTAGCCTCCCCACAGTTCAAGCATGCCTATGAACAAGTCTTCCCATCACTTGCCCGCGACTTGTTAAAACTCACAGAACTCACTGCAGTGCTCAAGTACAGAAGTGTTAGTGGCCATTCAGTTGGTGAATGGACCAACATCCACAGGAAATAGTCCAGGTAAAATTATATATCTGTGTATCATTATGTGGACAGACAATTATGACTGTCACCCTCATCACTTTACCTGGACTATGTGCTGAATTTTATAGATATGGATTCATAGATTTTAAGGCCAGGAGCAGCCATTAGATCATTAGTCTGACCTGAATTATAGAGGCCATCAAATTCATCCACAGTTACAGATTATTAGGCTCAAAAATAGAGTGTTTGACTAAAGCACATCTTCCAGAACAACTTCAAGAGACAGAGAATCCATCACTTTCCTTGGTAGTTTGTTCCAAAGATTAATCATCCACACCATTAAAAAAACTGCTTTTATTTCTAATTTGAATTTGTCTGACTAATTTCCAGCCATTAGATCTCAAAATGCCCTTTGAAGAAAGATTAAAAAACCCTTTCAATCTTGCATTTTTTCCATGTGAAGATACTTAAACACTGTAATCAAGTCAGACTGATTTTTTTTTTTTTGGTGGGAATTAACTCTAGATTCAGTATATTCAAAGTACAGAACTTTTTTCCAATTTAAATAAGGAAAACAGAGCATCTATTCATGTTGTACATAATTTTGTGTGTGTGTGTGTGTGTGTGTGTGTGTGTGTGTGTGTGCACGCACGCATATATACTTAGCTATAGTGTGTGGAGCCCTTTAAGCTGCTTTTGCAAACTAAAACATAGAGCACATCTGTGGAAATGCTTCTGAGCCCAGGAAATGTATTTAGTTGTCAAGAAGATAGCTTGAAGTTTTTTGGACTCCAAAGATGCTGTGTGTGGTGTCCTTTGAGCCTATTTTGAAAATTAAAACACGCAGCACATGCCTGAAAATGCATCTTAGCTGAGGAAAGAAATATATTCAGTTGTCAAAATGACAGTTTGAAGTTTTATGGCTCTAAAGATGTGGACATGTGCCATACGGGAAATATGATTCCTAATGGCTATGAAATCCTTAGCTGAAAATGCTGCTGCAATTTTAACTGACATGCTGCACTCTCATTTATTGTCCTGAGTCCTCCTTTCCCATTGGTGTCTAGACAAAGGGTTTGCTGAAGTAATCTTTAATGTTCAAATGATTTACAGTGTTTTGTTTACAAAACACTGTATTGCTTTGACTTTGTGAGAAAAATTGACAGTGGGGCGAAAAAACTTCAAAATACTTTAAAAAAAAAAAAAAGTTAAATTTTACATCCAAATAATTTTCCCCATCCCTCCCCAATGCCCATCCCAGTACTAAATATGATATTTTCTACTTCAAAAGGGTCTAGCTTCCCTACAGATTAGGGATGGTGGGGAAATGTGTGAGACTTCTATTCACACCAATGGAAGGTGGTTGATTAATTACCTGATTAATATCTCAAATGTTAATACAGAGGACATCAACAGTCAGGGATTTAAAGAGACCTATCAAACCAGGTTAAATAAGTCATTTGGTAAACTGCAGTTTATTCCATTTTTTTAAAATAATCAATTCAAAATTTAAATGGTCATAAAAATTAAGAGCCTTATTTAATGAAACAACAGTAAATTTTCTCAATATAAAAACAACCAGCAGTAATATTTCTTGAATCAATTTGGTACTTTATATGCACAGTACAGCGGCATTGCATCTAGTTCTGACTATTCTATTCTTCATATCACAAAGAAATATATCATAGTGACAACAACACTTCAATAAACTTCATTATCACCATTTTCTGGACCCTTAAGCCCGCTTTCATGAGTCTTGCCATTGCATAAAATCTGCACAAAAATCAAGAATTAAATGCATTATTTGTGATTCAATACAAAAACATTTGTTTAAAAATCAATTATTTGACTTTTTGACAGTGTTTTCTGTGAATTATCCATCTATCACCCCTCTCTCCCCTTTGTTCTTTTTTCATCTGACAGATGGGCTCTGTCTCTCTTATATTTATTTGCTTCTGCTCCCATTCGCTCTTCAATAAGATCTGACATGATCCCTTAGTACAGATGGCTGGATTTTCATTGCAAACAAGATCTGTTGCTAATTTAGCCCTATATCTAATCACAATTCATTTATGAGCCAATCTTGATTTCCTTGAAAACATTTATTATTTTTAAGAATCCACTAAAATGATTTGAGAACAAATTATAGTCTATCGCTGGTTCATTGTTATCCTTTCATTTTTTGCAGTAGAGGGTATTGTTTATGCTCCCTAATTGGATGACTCAAACATATTTTTAAAAGAAGAATTAATAATGAATAAAGAATTTCCTGACAAATTTTAAGACAGAAAAAAATCCATAATAAAAATTGTGAAACATTCAAAATTTGGAAGCAAACATCTTCATACATGCCCACTAGATATCTGAATGGCTATGTCTACACTTAGAGTTTCACTTCGAATTACTGAATTCAAATTGGTCAATTCGAACTAATATTATTAATTTGAATTCAGTGAATTCGAATTGACATGGGCACACTAGAAAATCCAATTCAAATTGGCATGTCCATGAACAGAACTAGCTAGTTTGAATTTGGTAGGGGACGCTATTGTATAGGGAAAAATCAAGCTGTGCCTAATTCAAACTAAACAGTGAATTTAAATTACTCACTTCGAATTGACCCTGACTTCGAAGTCAAACGAGGTTTGACCAATTTGAAGTTAGCTTTCATCAATTCAAAGTGAGGAGTGCCTCACTTCGAATTGATGAAAGTGGGCATGTCCAGGCTCTTAATAGAATTTGAATTGATAGTCATCAATTTGAATTCTGCTCTAAGTGTAGAAACACCCAATGTTATTGAACAGTGCATAACAGAACTCTGTAAACCACAGCATACAGAAATCACAAGTTTTATTCAAGAAAATTTTAGATTGGATCCCACACCAATAATCTATATCAGCGATGGTGAAATATCTTGAGCTGTAAACATGGATATGATAATTCTTCCAGTCCTATGCACTCTGTGCATTTTGTTAGTATTCATATTTCAGTGAATAGGAGTGCAAAAATAAATACAAGTACCAAGTAATTAAAAACGCCAACAATCCATGGATGGTCGTAGGCATTTTAATAACGGTAGAACTTCCTACTGTACTATATCACAGTTTAAATAAATGATCAGAAAATATCATCATTCTGCCCATATGTTTAGTACTAAGTCTCTCCCTGTTTCTCATCAGTACACTTGATCCTTGGATCTTCTGATCCAGATACAACAGGATTGGGGCCTTTCAAATTGCTTTTTTTTTTTAATGTAAAAATAACAAAAACTATAAGTATACATTTTTAGATAGCTTCTTAAGGAAATCGTGTCATATTTGCACTTGAGATGAAGTTGTTGGATGTCCTTCAGTTATCAACAAATAAGGAGTCCTGTGGCACTTTTTAAGACTAACAAATAATTTATCACATGAGCTTTTGTGAGAGAAAATCCCACATAAAGTTCATTTGTGGACAGCACAATCATTCTGGGAAAGCAATCCACAGGCTTTGAAGAACAAAGGATTATTTTCCTTTAGAGATTTATATTTCTCTGCTTTAAAACCATAGAGTGAACTGCTAATTCTGAAACCAAGCAAAACAATTTTTTTCAGAGGTACAGAAAGACATTCTGCAGATCAGGAACCCCGGAATGGTTAACTGCAGAACTGAACTGGAAACCAAACTGAGCCCACAAGTATGTGCAGAATGTCCCCACTAGCTAGCCATGTTGTGGCACAGTATCAAAATTAGTTTTAATTTGTTATTGTTTAAATGGCAGTAATGGAATCGGTGATGGCTAAGATCAATGCATTCTGAGATGTTTTAGTGACAATTGCATGTGCCTGGGGATTTTATAATGGAAAAAACCAGTAGGCTTTAAAAACAAAACAAAACCTTAAGACCTGCTGATGGGATGGGTTCTGAGTTATTACAGAGAATTCTTTCCTGGGTGTCTTGCTGGTGAGTCTTGCCCACATGCTCAGGGTTTTAACTGATCACTATATTGGGATCAGGAAGAAATTTTCCCACAGGGCAGACTGGCAAAGGCTCTGGACCTTCATCTGTAGCATGGAGCATGACTCAATTGCTGG
Organism: Podocnemis expansa; assembly: GCA_007922195.1. Classification (NCBI taxonomy): domain Eukaryota; kingdom Metazoa; phylum Chordata; order Testudines; family Podocnemididae; genus Podocnemis; species Podocnemis expansa. Next base: position 23,534,847 of record ML682018.1, read on the forward strand.
TGGATTCTCTGTACCTTGAAGTCTTAAAATCATGATTTGAGGTCTTTAATTACTTAGTCATCTGTTAGAAGTTTGTTACAGAAGTGGGTGGGTGAGGTTCTGTGGTCTGCATCATGCAAGAGGTCACATTAGATGATCATATTGGTCCCTCTTGGCCTTAGAGTCTAAGAGTCTATGTCAGGCATAATACTTGCATTGAACATCAAATATTTTATTCCAGTGTCGTTCATGTATACTTGCAGTTCTCACAGTATAAGTCAACACATATATCTGATATTAATTATCTCTGCTTGGTTCTGTAATTCACTGTCTGCCAAAATCGTGAGCCTTTAAACACCTCCTTACTGAAATCAAATGGGTTCTTTTCCCTGAACAAAAGACAGAATAACTAAGGATGTGTCTACATTTAGACTTGAATTCGAATTGATGACAAATCAGTTTGAATTCAGTTAAGTGCATGGCCACACTCACTTTCCTCAATTCGAATTGAGGAACTCCTCAGTTCAGATTGAAGAAACATGACTTCAAATTCATCAAACCTCATTTAACTTTGAAGTCAGAGTCAATTCAAACCCAGTAGTTTGAATTGACCCAGTGTGGCCATGTCAATTCAAACTCACTAAGTTTGAATCGACTAAGGTTGACCTTCCTTCTGGGATGACATGCCCTTCAGTACCTGGGGCCACCAGACTCAAAGGTGCCTTCATCCCCCCAGCCACATCGGGCTGGGGGGGAGCAATGGGGTTCCTGTCCCCAGGCTGGGGACAGGAACCCCAGCCCCTGCTCCAGACCGGCTAGCTGCGTGTGGGGAAAGCACCTCCACAAGCGGTTCCATCCCTGCTAGCCGCCTGCGGGAACTCAACCCTGCAGATGGCTTCTGCGGCACTGGGTGCCCCCCCGGGAATGTACCCCCGCGGGCGGCTCCATCCCTGTGGGTGGCTTGTGTGGTGCTGGCTGCCCGTGGGGAACGCACCCCGGTGGGCCACCTCTGTGGCACTGGCCACCCCAGGAGAATGGAGAAGTGGCCCACCAGAGTGCTTTCCCCGCGGGTGGCCAGCACTGCAGAAGCCATGCACGGGGGTGCTTTCCCCGCATGTGGTCAGTCCCGCAGGAGCCACGCACAGGGGTTCTTTCCCCCGCATGCGGCTGCCCTGGGGAGAAGCTGCTGGGGGGGTGCTTTCCCCCACGCCCAGCTAGCAGGGATGAAGCTGTGCCACCAGCACAGCTCCAGCTCCTCTGGCAGGCAAGGGGGGGCCCCAGCCCCAGGGTGGGGATTCCCTTCCAGGTAGGAGCAGCCCTTCTGGGAGGGGGCAGAGGGAATCCCTCCCTCCCCTTGCAGGGGAAACACCCCCTGCCAGACTCCAGCAGTCAGAGCCTGGCATGGGGTAAAGCATCACCTCCTCAGCTCTAGTGGCACTGCTGCTAGAGCTGGACGGGAGATGCTTTTCCCTGTGCTGGGCTCAATGCTGAAGCCTGGCAAGGGATTGGCTGTGGCAGTGGCTGTTTTGCACAGCCATCTTCCAACACTTCCTATGGTGCCCCCCTCCAATTTGAATTGGCAAGTCCAGTCCATGGAAATGCCAATTTGAATTGGATTTTCTTCTCTAGCCATGTCAATTTGAATTGACTCAATTTGAACTAATAATTATTAGTTTGAACTGACAAATTCAAATGCAGTAATTTGAACTGACATGGGAAGTGTTGACAGTCTCAGGCACTGAACCATCAGATATTTTATGTTTGCAGAATGAAAGCCTAAGTGAGATCAGGATTTGACCCTTTGCAAAGAACACATTGGGTAAACCAAACTGAAATAAAAGTTGCAATGTTCTAACTTACTTGCCAATCTATTTTTAAACAAGAAAAACACAGGACAGGGACAGAGACGTGGACATTGTATTATAAAAAAATTCAAACCATACTGTTAACAAGTTCTATACACAAAACCCTCAGATATCAATAGGATACCAAACCAAACTAAGGTCTGGGGATGTGAGTAGGTTAGGAAACGTTTCAGCCCCAGACCTGAATATTATAAAGGCTACTAAAATCCAAATTCAGGCATAATTTTAAGTACAAATGGTCTCCATCTTGCTAACAAGTTGAACCAAAATGCCAGTTCTAAGCACAGCTGAATAGCAAGATGTTCAAAATTTAGATCTGCATCTGAATCATGCACCTTGAGCTAACTTTTGTTGCACTGATGCCAATATGAGTTAGATGTGTATGGTGAGTGGCTAATAGAAATCTTAAAGCCCTTAAACCTATGAAAAGCTCCCAATGGAATCAGCAAAGGTTTGTTTTAAGATTAACAGTAGTGTATAAATCCATGACACCTCATCTTGCAATCTTTAGACAGGTAAAGCTCCAACTGAGGTCAGTGGGAGTTTTATCTCTGTAGGGATTATGGGATCAGACAGTACATGTAATAAATAAACTATACAAGTAGTATGCCACTAATTCATAAAGAATGGCATGAAGCTGACCATTTCTTAAAAAAAATAAAGCAGTCTATATTTTAACATTTCATAACCTATGTGCAATCATCTTTTAAATATTATACTTTAAGATGTATGTATGTGTTAATATTGTCAACCTCTTAGGGCCAAATGACACATTGTGTTCAAAGAGGATATATTGCGCCTTTTAAAAATTGACTGTGTGTATGTTCTTTAAGGGAGTGGTCACTGTCAAATAAATAGTATGAACCTTTAAAAGGGTTTCAAAAAGCATTTATATGATATCTCAAGAAACTATTCATATGACTAAAATGTTAACTTGTTTATCATTAACATGGAAAAATAGAAAAGGTCAGATTAAAATAAGGTTCTTCTAAATTTCAGTCTAAATTTCTCTCTCACTAAGACTTCTTATGAATTTATCGCATGAAACAAGTGAAGTCAGTCCTAATGAAGACTTTTCACTTTTCACTGTTGTTACAAAAGATATTTTTATACATACAAGTGTCTAATACTACTTTAAATACAGCCAAGGTATTTGCCTCAATGGTCTGTAAAGGTGAGTTGCATAGTTTATTTGATACATCATATAGAAAAAAAGCAAACCAATCTTAAAATATGTTAAACGTATCTATTTCCAAAACACAAATGCACTCCCAAGAAAGAGTTTTTCTAATCACTCCAGTACAATAATCACAACTAATACAAATATTAAATTTGCTATAAGTTTCTGATATGGAAGCCAGAAAAGCAACAAGTGCCTCTCTCTGTGATCCATCGTGCCATAAAAGTTTCAGAACAATACGTGAAATCACATAACGTGCATTCAGTATGGTTCTAGAAACAGAGTGCAAACTTTTCTCAGAGCTATATTGTAGACAGACTGATGTTCTAGTCTCCTTGTCTGTGTGACTTAGCCACTGAGGTCCATAAGAGATTTGCAGTGATATGGAGTGCAGAATGTTATAATTGAGAACAAATCTGAGAAGGAATGAATTAAAATGAGAGTGTCAGGATTTTTAGATTCACAGTGAAGTTCTCTTCAGTGCCATACAATGGATTTTCTTCTCTAATACTCTGCTCTCCCTACATACATACAACCCCGTCTTTTGATGGGAGCCAGAAAGCAGGTTATCAGAGCTGAGAGCTGTCACACTGATCTGAAGAGATATTTTTTGCTGAAATTTAAAGTTCTTAATCAATCAAAACTCCCATTGAGTTTTGATCACCTAAAGACTACAGCTTTTGGCCCTTTGCCCACAACTCTTCATTTCCTTCTTCTTGTATTAGAGGTCAAACCCTTAATCATAAAGCGTGTGTTTGGATTGATCTGGGGGGAGGTACGCGGGTTCCTACAAAAAATGCAAAGACAAAGATCTTCCTTTTTCATACCACTCCCATTAAAGTCATCACATGAATTATTTCTGTATATTTACTCAAATACAAATGCATTTTGGATTGTTTTCCCCATTTGAGTTACAAAATATTAAATAAAGGAAAATACTGCAGTTGTTACCATTACAACTGACTGACTATAAAACATCTTCAATTCTGCTGTTATTTGTCACATGACTAGCCAATACAGTCCATATTTTTCATGGGGACTAACTAAAGGCTGTATTTTATATAGCAGAATTTGTAATGTGTGAAACAGTAGAGCAGTTCTAAAATAAACAGCATTTGTTATTTTTTAAAATATATTCACTACTCAGAGAGGTAAAAAGTCTGACTCAGATTTCATTTGTGCCAGTTTTACACTGACTTTATTCTCACAACTTCATTGGAGTTGGTCCTGATTTACACCAGTATAAGGTCAGAATCAGTTTTCATCTGTGAATAAATTATTTGCAAAAGGTGCCAGATAGCAGACAAAAAGACAAGTCCTCTGTGCATAGCCCAGGCAACATCTATGCAAAATTCCCTATTCAGGCCCAACAACATTCCTCAAGCCTGTGCTGAATATGTCACTTCTAGAGGAAATAAGTAGTTCATTGTTAATGCATATTCATATCCATTGACTTTCTTCTCAAACTACTGATCATGATGTTGGCTCCAGTGTTCCTGGAAATTTACGGGGACTATTAAATCATTTCACATAGGCCACCAAAGAGACATCAGATGTTAATGACCTTCCATTGCTTCTAACCATCGACTGGTTTGAAAACAAAAATCTAGCAGTGAGATGGTCTGTATTGTATCCTAATGCCTTTTCTCAGAGTCAGCCACTTACACAGGTAAACTAAGATCTAGAACAGCTGTGGCCAAACTGCAGCTCGGGAGCTGCACGTGGCTCTTGAATGAAAAAGCATGGATCTCAGAAGAATGTCAGCAAATCAGTTTAGTAGGTACAAGTATATGGCTATATGCGTCAGTGCATCTCTGTCAGATGTCAGGTGTTTATTTAAAAAAAGAAAGGTTTAATAACTTGTGTGGCTCTTGAGGTCCACAAGTTTGGCCACCCCTGATCTAGAAGAATATCATTATATTTTAGTGACTCTGGAGAGAGCAATATTAATTTTGTCTTTAGTAAATAGCTGATTTTGCTAGCCAATTGATGATACTGTAACCATTTGCTTGCAGGTTGAATGTCACCATTAAAATATGACTTCCCTGCACCAAACCCACAGTACCTCGTTATACCAGACATAACATCAGTATTATATTACACTTCAGCTCTCCCTTTTTGAGGAAGAGAATTACTTGAAAAGGATGTAAAATTTTGCTGTAATACACTATGGTTTTATCTAATCCCTAAAAGCTACACAGTTCTAGCTTCCTATATACCATGGTAAGAAAACACACAAAACTACCTGATCCCATGACTTGCACTTCCCCTGCATTTATTTCCTCCCATTCTATAAGTTCCTCCATTTTCAAAGTATCTGACAAAGTGGGATTTTCACCCACAAAAGCTCATGTGATAAATAAATTTGCTAATCTTTAAGTACCACCGGAATGCTTGCTTGTTTTGCTGAACTAGACCTACATGGCTGCCTCTTTGCAACTACACAATAGTATGGGTTTCCTAAAACCTTTTAAATCAGAGTACATTCACAATGATGTCAGGCGTATATTTAAAAAAAGAAATGGATGCCACGTTGAGTCCTTATCATAATCCGTTTGAATTCCTAACACGATTTGAAGTCCTATTAGACCCAAGTGCTAGAATGAGCAAAAGGATACTTACTCAAGATCTAGTTGAAAGAAAACAACAAAGTATGTCAGGCACTGATAAAGTATTCTTTGATAGAAAGCACACAGATGACAAAAAGCAGGGCCTCTAATTCTCACCTTTTGTTGCCCTTAGACTAGGATAGCATTACTTCTCATGTACATCTAACAATTACAATAACCATGTCAGCTTGACCTGTGTCAGTTTCAGTTTAACAAAGTGACTTTATTTCAAATTCCAGCTATTCCCTCTGTCAAGAATACATTTTCATTATTTTTAAAAAACAAAGCTAGTACAATTAGTACAGCAAGTCATCTTTGCAATTTGATATGTCACTTTCAATCAGTGAATTAACATTGTTCAATTGCAGCAGGTCCCTGATAAGAAATCTCGCTTATCAAAGCTGTCCCTTTGCCTCTGTCAATGCAACGAGTGTGGGAACTGGCAGACTGACACTGCAAGTCAGATAAGATTGTTTCCTTCATTGAATCATTTTGAGGATTTGACTTTGTTTGACCTTTCAGCCGTAACCTCAAGGCTGGAAATCTCAGGCTGAGAGAACCTCTGGTGCCCTTCTCCCATCAAGATAACAGTGTGGGTCTGGACTGAATCTCATCAAATAAAATTTTAAGTTGAAAAACTGAGGTTTCTTTTCAGACTCTGATGTTGGCAAATGTTTACATTTGTTTCCCCTTTTTCATAGTCATTTCCTAACATAATTCCCTCTCCTCTATCACTAGAGTTCCCAATGAGGTCAGCCTTGCCTAACAGGTGATAAAAAGAATGAAACATCAAAGAAGGCAGCCTTTAAAAAAAACAACTAAAAATGCCAATATTCGAGAAAGTTTTAGGTGGCTTACTTGATGGACACTTACCAAATCCCCTGTAGATGTGGAGTCAGCTGTACTCCATCTATCCTGTACTGCTGCATGTGATTAAGTGTTTGACTTCTCTGCCCTGCAGAACTTTTTCAGAAAATATTCTGTCCCTTCAGATGGGGGTGAAAAAAGAGACACTTATTATGAAAATTCTTTTAAAAATATGCCTGGATTTCAGATGGGAAAATTTGAGACCTTAGAATTCTTAACAAGTCCCACTCATCACCTGAAACCTGAGCAGGTTCTTTCTGGTAGCTTTTTCAATCCTGAGTGCCCCTTCTCTCACTCTTTATTCCCCTACTTTTGATCTCCATTTTTCTTTTGTATGAGTGTCTCAAGAGGTCCGTGTGGGGTGAGCAATCAACCTGGCAAAATTATTCTGTCGTCAGTTTGCTGAGGGAAACCCTTGTCTGTGGAAAAAGAGAGAAAGAGTGAAAGACAAGCACTGAGACAGAATCAGTAGCAAATCTACAAGGTTAACATTGTCCCATTGTGAGAAATGTCTAGCCTTTTCAATTCTGGGTTAAACTCATACAAACAAATGGGGGGAAGCAACATTTCATGTTGCAATGAAAATGCGATATGGAGTGTCATCATGAATGCAAAGTGTCATCGGATTGATAATTACCAACAAGACATCAATGCATACAAAGCCTACTGTTCCCATAGGCAAAGATCAAGCCACTAGAAACTGAACCTGCTTTATCACATCTACTTCTGTAGTTCTGGAATTCTTCTTAAAAACTAAAAGAAGCCATCTTTTGTTAGGGTTTTTCCTCTCCACTTTGGTTTTACTTGGCGTGGTCCATACCTATGAACAATTATTACACATCAGGCAGGGAAATGGTAGCCTACAGCACTTGTCTCCACAGGGAATCTTTGAGTGAGGTGCTTTTGGAGGTGAGTATTTTGAGTTTGGGCTTATTTGGGTTTTCAAACACAGAGAAACACCTGGTTTTGTATTTAGGATACCACTCTAAACATCCAGCTGTATTGTATAGACTTACAAACCTGCATAGTTTACATTTGTTCATACAGCAGTCATCTCCTAAGTGCAGCAACAACAGAAGCCAGGCTGCACAGAGGCAATGCATTTATGTCCTGCTGATAATCATCTTTCTGATACCATCAGTATTCAATGGCAAGAATAGAAACAAGAAATCCCAATGTCCCTTAAAAAGCAAGAACTAAGTCGTGCAGTGTAGATATAGTCCATAGTGAGGGGTGATGGATAGCCACAGTGCTCCAGAAGGAATAAGAAGTACTCAACCCAAGGTAGAATGACTCCAAAGTTCCCAGGTGCACAGAAGTTGTGCGTGCACTACCATGCCCCTTTGCAGGGCACAGCTTCCTCTACCTCTCCACAGCCAGCCAGCTCCAGGGGTCAGTGCAGAGCAGTGGTCATCAAACCACAGTTCGCGACCCAGTACTGGGTCGCAGCACTCTGGCTCGAGGGAGCAGCAGGGGAGAGGAAATGGTGGGAGCCAGAGCTCTGAGCAGCCAACATCCAGGTGTAGCCTTCCCCAGCGGCACCCAGCTCGCTTCTCCCCATTGCTACAAACTTGCTCTGCCGCCCAGCCCCACTGCCACAGATCACTCCACACTGCTGCTGCTCTAAGGACCTGCTTCGCTCTGGCACCCCCAGCTCCCTCCTGGCTGCTGGTGCAGCATGCATGGCTCAGCTCGGCTCCAGACCTCTGGCATGTTGGCTGCCCAGTGTCCTGCCTGGTCGAGCTGTGTTCCAGGGGCTGAGAAGGCAGAGGGTGTAGGCACCAGGTGCATGTGTGGCAAGGGCTGCAGCTGCCATTGAGCTCTCCCAGCCCCTGGAACACAGCTCAACCCTGCAGGACACTGGGCAGCCAACATGCCAGAGGTGCGGAGCCGAGCCAAGCCACTCACGCTGCACCAGCAGCTGGGAGGGAGCCACGGGTGATGGAGCAAGGCAGCTCTTTATAGCAGTAGCAGTGCAGAGTGATTTTCCCAGGGTGGCAGCAGGGCTGGGTGCTGAAGCAAATCTGTAGCAACAGGGAGAAGTGAGACAGGTGCTGGTTTGGGGAGGCTACACCTGGATGTTGGCCACTCAGAGCTCCAGCTCCCACCATTTTCTCTCCCCCACTACCTCTCCAAGCCAGAGTGCAATGGGGAGAAAGGTGAAAGGGCGCTGGCCCCCTACCAACACTCCTGGGCAGCCAGCGTCCTTTTAAGTTTCCCGGGGCTGCTACAGCTAGGGGAAATTTGAAAGGAGCCCAGTGCATATAGTAGCAGCAGGCTGTTTCGCTGCTACCAGCGCCCAAGGCTAGGGTTACTAGACGTCCGGCAAAAGGAGGATATGTCCTCCTTTTTACCTTCATGTCCTCCATCCAGCAGGCATTCTAAAAATAGGTGATTGTGTCCAGCTTTTTACTACCAATGAGTAGAATGTTTTTTAAAAAAGCACCCAACACAGGACTCAAACCCATTACCCTGAAGTTAAGAGGCTGCTGCATACATGGGGACCAAAGAACAGCCTGCAGAAAAATCAAGAGTGATTAAAGCACACAGTTTCCCTTATTCCTAGAGGTTTTTATAACAGCAGTCTTCATGGCTCAGCTGGTGGAAAAAAAGCAGTCTTTTAATTTTAGGGTCATGGATTTGAGCCTTGTGTTGGCTACTTTGATTTTTGGCCTGTTGCTCCCTACAAAAGGGCTAAATTAGGAGTAAATATAGCAAACACTAATAAAATGAAGGAAAATAAAGTATACCATGAATAAAATTACTAAGAGGGACCAATTAAGTAAAACAAAAATAGGGGCACATTTGAACTGGCTAGAAACAATTTAGGACAAATTTTTTTACATTGTAAAATGGGCTGCTGTAGAAAATGAAAAATGAGAGGCAAGTTAACTGCCTTTTTTTTTTTAAAGCTTTTTAGGTGCTTTGCAAGCTTATATTTGCAAATTTACTTTAACTTTTTTTAGTCTCATGAACATTAGTGAAAGGATCATGAAAAACTTTCATTTACTTTTATGAAAACTCAGAGATGTAATTGTTGTGTCACAGTCATAAATAATTTTTTTCAACTGGATCCCGAGAAAAACTGACAACCACTGGTGTAGAGGGAAGCCTTTGTCCTGTATAGAGTGCATCTCCAAAGCATTTGGGTGGAAGCAGTCCCTGTGCTCTGCTCACTTGGCCTGATGTGGGTCATCTAACACTGTACACCCTGATAAAACATAGGCAGAATCTAGCCCTTACTGATTCACAATAAGCATAGAGATCCTAATTTTGCATCCTCATTTCTTGCACAGGCACAACCCATTGCCTTCAATAGGAGTTTTCCCCAAGTGAAAACTGTAGGATCTGGTTTATTATCATAGGCTGAATGCTGAAATGTCTTGCTTTGGGCCAATTTCTATACCGTTATACCTGTCAATGGGAGTTTTAATAGGCAAAGACACAGTAAGAAACTAAAATCCATTCCCTGCCATCAGCGGTGTTGTATGGCCTACAGTAAAGAGTTCAGGGTTGGCCTAATAATGCAAAATGAAAAACATAGCAACAAGGAGTTTCTCATCTTTTACTTCCTACTAAACTGTACAAAAATTTACTTTATCAAGCAAATCTATAATTGAATATTTCAATGCAATTTCAATCTCAGACAAGAGCATTTAAAGCACATCTACACTGGAATAGATTTCAAATATACTAATCCCCTGGTGTTTTTTTTAAAGACACCATTACTATAAAATATTTCTTGGTTTTTTGTTTCAAAATGAAATTAGTAAAAACAAAGTCATCTTCACTGTTTACAGTTTCTCTCCATTACTGCTGACAACTACAAATAATTAGGGATCTCTAACAACATTTGAGCTGCTTTCCATTATATAGGAACACCATCTTTGCCAGATACAGAGAGATTGTTTCACTTTTCTATTTCAGAGCAAAGCAAAGAATTCGAACGAATAGGAGGTGCTATGGGCTGCGTGACATGTCCTCAAAGCCTGACCTGTACAGAAGAGGTACTCCAAGTAACTTGATAAAAGATACCAAAATATTATGCCTTTAAAAGGCAAAGTGAGTCCTGATTCTTCTCACACAATGAACTGAACCAGAAGTAAGTCCAGACAAGTGAGTACAGTTATACTAGTGTAAATGAGAGAACCAGACCAAAAGCCAGTTAAGCAACGGACCCCAATGCTCTGTACTATTCGTTTACGATACTCTCAAGGTCACTCACTGCCAGAACAACAATTCACCTTGCTACTGTCAAAATTATGACCACTTTCATTGGTGGTTAGCCTGGCTGCCTGTGCCTTCCCCACTCACTCTTGCATCCACCATTGGAGTGGCCATAATTTAGCCTGAAATTCATTAACATTCAATAGCAGAGAAAAAAAGAGCTTATTCCAACAGTAATTAACTCAGCTTGTTATTTATGAAACATAATCAGCAAATCTCAATACTGCTTAGAAATGGGTACTTCAATATTGAGTTGTACTAGGTACAATATAAAGGAAATTATGCAAGCACCCATATAAACACAGGGTCAGTTCTTCAGTTCTCTGTAAATAATGGCATCCAGTAACTTTACTGCTAAATACATTGTTTGTCTACCCTTTAAATTTAAATAATAGGAATCCCCTTTATTCATTAATGTGGAAAAATACAACAAACTATTATCTTTATCACTTTTTCCCTGAAAGGGACATAGGAAATGACAGTCTTCCAAAAGCATAAGCTTGCTAGATATTTAATCTTCACATTGATTCTATTTATTTGTAGAGAAGTGATTTTGCTGTGTAAGAGTGTCAATTTTTGCACTTTCTACAGCAAAATTTCAAACAGTTATTCTCTTCAGGAAAACTGTACATGTACAGTACAATGCATATGTCATAAAAGAAAACAAAATACATTCACTTGTCATGACTGTCAAACACAGCTTATTACAATTTTATCATGCCTTGCTCATTACAAGCTCAAATTTGCCTCCATTCCACACAGGCCTTTTCCTATCTCACTACTGCTTTATTTGAAATCAGAGCTGATGATGCTTGAAACTGATAGTTTAGAAAACTATACATGGTCAATAAATAAATCCTATCTCATTTCAAACTCTCTCCTTTACTATTTGGAGGGATGATATCTGATCTGGATTTTTTGAAACTGGTTTTAAAAGGAAGCAGCAATGATGTACCTTTTGGTCTTGGCAGCAAAGAGTTATACTGAGGTAGAAAGGAAGGAGAAGTATGGTCCAAAGGATTGCGCAGCTTAGTGGAAAATATTCTTGGCTATAAGACAAAATGCTAAAATTTTCACAGTCTATGCTCCAACTAAACTTTCCTTGCAGTTTTGTAAGCTTCAGAATTTGGTCCAATTGTTTTTTGTTTGTTTGAAATAAGTTCTCAGCAGATAAAATTTTGTCCTATTAGAACAATTTAAAAAAAAATACCACTACCGAAATGGCTATCAGCACTGCAGAATACGTAAAAACAATCAAGTACTAAAATAACAGGTTTTTCTTTTCTTAAAAAACCAACAATAACAAATATTGAGCTATATACATCACTGCCATAGTATTTTGCATTAAGCACCAGTGATCTGAACAGTCCAACAAAATGTTACATATTCTTCCTTGTCTGAATTCACTTATAAAAGTCACTGGGTGACCAGCATCCCTTATAAAGATACAGTGTACCTCTGTGATAGTACAGAAATTACCATTAGAACTCCACAATGAAATCTGAAACTACACAAAACTTCACTAGTTTACTGCTTGAGCATGAAAATAAAACCAGATGGATTTTGAGAAAAATATCCTTAAGTTCCACAATTCAGTGATTAGGGGGTTGGGGCACAGACTTACAAAGAGAGACTGAAGGAACTAGGGTTATTCAGTCTGCAGAAGAGACGACTGAGGGGGGATTTGAGAGCAACCTTCAATTACTCGAAGAGGTGGTCCAAGGATGAGGGAGCTAGGCTGTTCTCAGTAGTAACCGAGGGCAGAACAAGGAACAATGGTTTCAAGTTGCAGCTGGGGTGGGGGTGCAGTCAAGGTTGGATATTATGAAAATCTTTCTCCCTAGGAGGGTGGTGAAGCATTGGAATGGGTTGCCTAGGGAGCTGGTGGAATCTCCATCTTTGGAAATATTTAAGGCCTGGTTAGACAAAACTCTGGATGAGATGATTTAGTGGGAGCAGTCCTGCTTTTAGCAGGGGTTTGGACTAGATGACCTCATGAGGTCCCTTCCAGCCCTGTGATTCTATGATTAATTTGATCAAATTCAAAGTGAAACTTTATATGGTCCTTAGATGCATCCTGACTTCTAAGAATCAGTTCTTTAATTCTGAAAAACTTGTGACTAGAGCTGGAGGATTTATTCAGTGATTTTTGTACTTGGCTTTTAAATGAATGATTCAGCCAATATTTGTCTTTAATGCTACCAGATGACAGGATCAGTCCCGATGATATATATCTTAACATATTGCAGTTTTCACTTCACATATCTGAGGAAGTGGATTGTACCCACAAAAACTGATGCCTTAATTAATTTGTTAGTCTTTATAAGTACCACACTTCAGACTCCTTCTGAATTAGTCATTACATCCTGAAGCATGGTGATCTACATGCCTTATAACTGTTCATTCCACTGTGTGTAGCTATGGATACTGTCATCCATCTAGATGACCAATCTTTGTCCGGATCATGGTAAACTCAATCTCAACAATACCTTGCAGCTAAAAGTCCTACAGTTTTGCTTCCCTTTCAATTTCACTGGCAGCCTACCTGTTCATGTATTTTTGAAAAAAAAAGCGAACAGGAGAGGCCTCATTTACTTTTATATACTAAAATACTGTGTACATACACCAGTCCATCATACTCCCTAGTATTTGTCTTGTCCATATACCAAACAGACCTATAATAATCTATTCTATTACTTTTTACATTCTTTCCATGCCTCTAGATGTTTTAATCACACACTTCAGAACCTCTTCTATTTCTGCTATTCATTTCTTGAGATAATCAGAACAGTATTGCATGCAAGGGTATGCCCCATTGATTTATTTACAGGCATTTCTCTACACATCCAAATACACTATTTGCTTTTCTGACTGCCAGTAAATGCTGAGCTATTCACAGTAACATCTCTCTCTCTTTCTTGGAAGATTATAATGAATTTAGAACCCAACGGGGCATATGAGTTAGCAGCATTATTCCTTCATTCACAGTTTTAAAATCTATAGCTGCAAAAAAATTGCCATAAAACACTGTATAGGGAAACCTCTTAGAATTACATAACCAAAGACAGGAAAAACAGTTTAGAAACTTTCATTTATTTTCATTATTACACTTAGAATATTTAGGTTAACTATCAGAATACACAGAAGAAATTTACCCACTCTAACTAACTGAATAGTGGTCATTAGAGAATGGCCAACTCCAGCCCAAGAAGTTTATACTCCACCTTGCCAAAATAATGCAAATGTAAATATTTCTAATGCAAATTGTTAGGAGGACAGAGAGAACATGTGAGAAAAATGAAGACAAGTTTATATTTGCACTGCAACATCATACTGGGCCCAAATGCAATTTATACAAGTGGTCCTACTGAAGTCAAACATTTCCCCCCAAGATGTATTAGTTACAGCCCTGATGATAATTTTCAGAGCAGTAACCATGTTAGTCTGTGTACAGCAAAAACAACAAGAGTCCTGTGGCACCTTAAAGGCTAACACATTTCTTTGGCCTTAAGCTTTCATGGGCTCCAACCCCCTTTGTCAGATGCATGAAGTGAAAACTACAGTTGAGAGGTATATATGCACATGCCAGGGTGGAAAAGGTCAAATGTTCCCAAGTCAATTCAATTAGGGCAGAGGGGGCCCATTCACATTAGTTTATTAGAGGGAAAGTAGGTGTGAACAGAGACAATTACTTTTTGTAATGTGCTAACCATTCCAAGTCCCTATACAGATCCACTCTGATTGTGTCAAGTTTGCAAATCAGCTCCAGCTCTGCCGTTTCACACTGAAGTCAGTCTTTGAAGATTTTTGGTGAAGTATGCTAACTTTCAAGTCTGCTGCTGAGTGTCCAGGGAGACTGAAGCCATCTCCTATTGATTTATGGATGTTGCCATTTTTTGATGTCTGATTTGTGTCCATTTATCCTTTTGCTTAAGGACAGTCCAGTTTGGCCAATGTACATGGCAGAGTGACGTTGCTGGCACATGATGGCATATGCCACATTAACGGATGTGCAGGTGAATGAGCCACTAAGGGTGTGGCGGATGTGGTTGGGACCTGTGATGGTATCACTGGAGGCATTGCGCAGGCAGAGTTAGCAATGGGGTTTGTTGCAAAGATAGACTCCTGGGTTAGTGTTCTTGTTGTATGGTGTTTGCTTGCTGGTGAGTATTTACTTGAGGTTGGGTGTCTGTGTATAAGCAAGCATTCGCCTGCCTCTCAAGGCTTTAGAGAGTGTGGGATCATCTTCTAGGACAGGATGTAGATCCTTGATGATGTGCTGAAGGGATTTTAGCTGAGCACTGTAGGTGATGACCAGCGGTGTTCTGTTGTTTTCTTTATCAGGTCTATCCTGTAGTAGGTGGCTCCTGTGTAAGTCTGGAAAGGTCTCTCCAAGAAGGATCAGGGAATACAGATAAGACTGAAAAGGTTTATTTACAGTACCAGTACTGGGAACACTGAACAAAACAGTATCAGCTTCAAAATGGAAGTAGCATGGCAATTGCTCATATACACAGGCAGCTTGTTTACTGGTTTAAACTAGTTTTCCTAGCTCTTTGGGAAAAACAACTCCATATATGGGAAGAGGGTCAGGGTGATAGTGAGGGGTGGTCTTAACAGGTTAGGAAATACTAGCTTCCATATAAGGCAAGGGGGGGGTTGATAGGTGTATGTGACCTGAGACATGCATGAAATGGAGAGTGTATGTCACAGCAGACAGCCTGCATGCTGCCTACCCAGACATCCTCTGTGCTCATGAGGCCTGGCTTGCTTGCTTATCCTAACACCTGGGTACCCGTCTGGCTCTGTCAATCTGTTTTTTCACTTCCCACATGGGTACTGCAGTTTTAGGAATTCTTGATAGAGATCTTGTAGGTGTTTGTCTCTGTGGGAGGGATCAGAGCAAATCCAATTGTAGCTTAAGGCTTGGCTTTAGATGATGGATCATGTAATGTGTCCTGGGGAGAAGCTGAAGGCATGTAGGCATGTATTGTAGTCAATTGGTTTTTGGTATAGGGTGGCGTTAATGCATCCACCCATTATTCATACGTAGTCCACTTCTTGGACACTACCATACGAATAAGGGATGGACGCGCTAACACCACAGGTCCCAGCCACATCCGCCACACCCTCAGCAGCTCATTCACCTGCATATCTGTTAACATGGCATATGCCATCATGTACCAGCAACGTCACTCTGCCATGTACATTGGCCAAACTGGACTGTCCTTACGCAAGTGGCTAGCATCTCTACTTAATATGCAGAAGGTCCTGGGTTCAAGACCCAGGGGGTTGGACTTGATGATCTCATGAGGTCCCTTCCAACCCTATGATTCTATTCTATTCTACTGCTAACTTAAAAGGATAAATGGACACAAATCAGACACCAAAAATGGCAACATCCATAAATCAATAGGAGATGGCTTCAATCTCCCTGGACACTCAGCAGCAGACTTGAAAGTTAGCATACTTCACCAAAAATCTTCAAAGACTGACTTCAGTGTGAAACGGCAGAGCTGGAGCTGATTTGCAAACTTGACACAATCAGAGTGGATCTGTATAGGGACTTGGAATGGTTAGCACATTACAAAAAGTAATTGTCCCTGTTCACTCACTCTCTTTCTCTAACCAACTGATGTGAATGGACTGCATCTGAGCTAACTGAATTAACTTTGCTAAAACTTGCCCTCTTCCATCCTGGCATGTGTATATATACCTCTCAACTTCCAAATGGGCAGCCGTGTTATTCTGCTAAAGCCAAAAAAGCAAGGAGTCTTGTGGCACTTAAAGACTGAGCTTTCGTGGGAGAAAAATCCCACTTCATCAGAAGCTTTGAAGAGGGAGAATTTAGAGAATTGGATGAGAATAAATGCAGGGGAGTATAAGACATGGGATCAGGTCATACTGAAAACAGCAAATCAGAGCCTTTGTAAGGATTCAAACTCTAGGAAACAGCACACAGAGGGAGGGTGACACCAAATTACCTGTTATAATGTGAAAAGAATCCATAGTCACGATTAAGTCCTGCCTTCACACAATTTAATTTGCATATCAGTTGGATTTCAGCTGTTTGCTTCATGCATCTGACAAAGGGGGCTGGATCCCATGCAAGCTTATGCTCAGATAAATCAGTTAGTCTTGAAGGTGCCACAGGATACTCACTGGTTTAGTTCAGATGGTGTCACTTGGAAATCCCCAGTAAAGACTGCAGAATTGGGACCTGTAAATCCATGTGACCCATACTAACCTATAATGACATATACATACATCATAGCATTAGAATGTATTACTATTTGCAAGGCAAATTTGATGTAACAGGAACATAGTGGCCAATTGCTAAGTGAAATTAAAATCTGTTAGAGTATTTCTACAATAGGCTACTGTTTATTTCTGTTACAAATACCTTGCAATGACTAGAGAAGTATCTATGGAACAGGATAGCAGTGAATTTCTTATGTGATAATTCTTCATTTTAAAATATTCTCCTTATCATCTTTTATAGTAGTGGATCACTAGTCACAAAGTTTGGATCTAGATTCAGATGTCAGCTTTAGCTCATTTGGATAGCATTTGGATCCAGGGTTTTGACTTGGCCCTTTACAGCAATAAAATGCCAGCTGTGAAATACACATCCAGATCTGAATTCCTCCAGATTCAGGGATATGGATACCCACCTACTGATTTGTTTTGGGATCATCTCTGATTTTTTAAAAAATTAATTTTCAACAAAACATTTGCCATTACATTTATTCATATAAACAAAATTATATAACACAAATGTAGACACATTTCTGAAATGAGGTTAATACTAAACAATTCACCCCTTTGGATATCAATTTACCAAGAGTCCTATTAATGAACAACAATTCCCAACCCTGTTAATTGTGTTATACTTGCATCTTCCATCAACTCACTGCATTTTTCTTCTATTGAGACCTGTAAGATTTTCAGGAGGTAGGGCAAAGATGGCCATTTTAATTCTGAAAAGTGACACTAAGCTAGTTTCCATTGCTTAATGCTAGTGCCTTTAATTCCCTCCCTCTGACATTAGCTACTTCAACAAAGCACCAGTCCTTTTTTTGGCAAGAAAAAATAAGCGACCCATTAAACACTCAGAGGAGTGAACAGATTCTCCCATTCAGATAATACCCTACACACCTGCCGGTACTGAATAGTAAATCTCGTGTTCCTAAGAAACAGAAAAATAGATGGCCCTAAGTGGTTTTCTGATTTCACCTCTTCTGGAGTTTAGTGTTAAGTTGCTGAAAGACTATCTCATTCATATGATGGAGAGTCTTTTAGTTTTTAGAGTGTGGGGTGAGTGAAGCAATAATTGTTTGGTTGAAAAATGTGGGTAGTTTAGCTTGTATCAAAAGAAATATGCTTGCATCTTCCATTATTTCAGGAAAAAATTCTGAGGCCTTCAGTCAGTTTTACTCAGATACTAATTCTTATTCACACAGGTGAGAAGTTAAACACATGCATTCCCAGATGCTATGGTGACAGGTCAATCAGAACTGAACAGAATAGAAATAAGTGGGATGACTTTCATGAATAAGTGACCACTGCAAATAAGTTGCACACAATCTAGTGTTTGTTTATATGAGAAAGATATACTGACATAATTCATACCCAAAAGTTATATCATATAACTCCCCATGTGAACACACTCATTCTGATATAAGAGGGCCTTCTTCTAGTTTATTTTCTGTCTCTGGCATATAAGAGGGATCTAAGCCCAACTGAAGAAAGACTCATTCTAGAACACAGGTCTATAAGAGCTGTTATGCTAATATATTTTTGAGAATTTTTTTTAACCAATTACAGACCAGTATATAGACAATCCTCCTACTCTCCAGTATTTACTCAGACTACAGCCAGCATCTCTGGAATTTTTCTGGCGAAGTACTGAGTAAACACAGAGTGAAAATTGAATGAAGGTTTTCGAATTTGGTCATTTGTTTAGTTACTAAAACATCTTAACAGGGAAGTTCACATTCATAAAATCATAATACAATGTTACAATAGATCAGGAAAATGATGATCGAGCAGAATAAAGCAGAAAATTCAGGTTCTCCCATGAAAGAAGCTTGTCCTTCAGGTTATACTCGGCTTCAAAAAGACAGAACGGACACATCCCCAATGAGAGAAAAGCTCTAGCTAACTTTACACCTTTCCATTGCAAGCCAGGTTTCAGACAAACTAATTTTTCATGATGGCATATTGAATTGGATCAATGTGCCATCAAGACAAAAGAATAATATAAATTGTCCTGAGAGTTGGTTAGAATTTTCTTTACTGTCCACCAGGGAATTAAAAACTGAGCAGGAGGCATATTGAAACCACGCTTTCATAAGCTTAATCACTAGGCTGGAAAATGAGTTTTACAAAAAGAGAGATAATGAGCTCCCAAATCATATTTGCCAATGCTATACGAATTTCACTGATCTAAGAAATCTTCTCAAGCATGGGGCATAAGTGGAGAACTCCTCTCCCTCCAAGTACAACTAAACCACACTCCCAAGTGGGCTCCTACATCGGTACAAGGCACTGAACTCAACACTGTATGAATATTGCACAGAGTGGTCATTTCTAAGGGGATTATCACAAGAGCTAGGTAGAAAAATTACCCACTGGATCAAAAGAACCTTTGAAACAAATGAGAGTTGACATGACAGCATAGTTATCAAAAGGAAAACATGACTGGGCTGGATAGCTAGTGAGAATGCAGTACAAGATTGGGTCCCTGCTCTCTTCCTCACTCCAACACCCACCAGGAGCCAGGAGTGGAGCAAAAGTTTTAAGCCACTTCCTCTGCACTAGAAAGAAGGTGGATTCTCACAGCACTCTATTAACTCCCTTTTTTTAGGAACAGGTGTAAAGAGGAAATTATGCCAAGTTCTCTTGGGCAGGATGACTGATTTCCTCTATTTCCATTTCATCAGCTTGAAACTCTTACAGCCACACAACAAAAAGCATTTGCCTGAGAAACAACAAGTTCATCACCCAATCTGGCTGTTTGGCGGCAATTCTTTGCCTACCACCCCATTGTCTTAATCCCTTATCATCTAAAGATACAAATCCTCCATTCTTACACACACACACACACACACACACACACACACACACACACACACACACACACACACACACTCCTCCCCCCTCTCACCATCTTTTTTATTTTTATTTTTTAAAAATTATGCCCAACCTATGTTCTGCCCTACCACAGAGCTGAAAATGATATTTGTTTGCTTACTGCAAAATTCAAATATTTATTTATGTTTGGGTATTTGCTATTTAAAGTAGATCAATACTTCCAGGAAGAAATACGGGTTAAAAAAAATGAGGGGGTGTTTTCTTTTTTATTGCTCTTTGGCCCAAATTATGCATATTCCTTCCTTCCCATCCACATGAGGGGAGCCTTTTCCTTCTACACATCTTACACCGTTCACACTACCTGTCGTCTCATTCACTGTGCCATGGCTGAATTTCAGACTGAAGGCTTTTGGGGCAAGGACTTCTTTTTCTGTCAGCATCTAGAAATCCTAGCATATTTTAGGCACCATTTAAAGAAATCAAACATAATGATGATACCTGTTGTTAGTAGGGACAATAAAATCCATTTAGTGAAGAGCAGCAGTGTAGTTGAGCGTGAATACAGCAAATGGGGAATATGGTATTTGTTAGCTTTATAAATATGTAGATTTTTAAAAGTGATCAAAATAATAAAACTCATTAAATAATAATTAAAACACCACATGGTCACTAGACACATGAAAGCTAGTGCCAAAAATGCATTTTAATGGCACTTCCAATTTTCAGTTTTGATCTCGTCTTACACCATACCCAACTCAAAATAAGGGCTACTTTGCATGCCCTTAATGCAGGGGTCTGCAACCTGCAGCTTTTGGGCTGCTCCCTTGTGGCTCTGGGCTCCAGCCTCCCCACTCCCCAACCCACCAGGAGACCCTGAAGGGGACTCACTCCTGGTTCACGGCTTCCCCCCTCTAGGGGACCTTGCAGTAGGTGCCCTGGCCCAGCTCCCACCACCAGGAGGCCATACCCATTGCAGCTCTCAAAACACTTGGTTATTGAAGGAATTTTAAAAATAGCTTTTCTTATCTTTTGGGTTGCCAACCTCTGCCTTACTGGCTACCATACCACTGCCCAGGCTGGAACACCAGAAAGCTTAATAGATCCTCTTGCTTTTTGCTTTTCTTCATTTTTGTTTAACTCAATACACAACTATGCTGTTAGTGAAGAAGTAACTTACTCCTTTCTTTCTTAATGTCCATCATTGGCATCACTGTTCTCAGCCCTTTGCATACATGCCCATAAATCAGTCCAACATAATTCACCTCTTCGAGCTGCTCTGTCGGACAACACTCAGGATTTCACTGGCCATGGTTCTTTGTCATTACCCTGTGAGAATATCTCAAAGAGGCTGCCTGCTGGACAAGATCAAAACACATTGGTGGGCCAGCATGAGGAAAGCTTGCCCTATTGTTACATGGAAAAAATGAAAACAAATAAAGAATTAAAAATACACATTGAAGGCTTGAACTTCATCTTTGTTTCCAGATGAAATGGGGAGGAAATAAAGGCTTACAATCCTCATTTGCCTGTACATTAGAGAAGATACTGTTGGGGTAACTATCATAAGAGCTTGCTAAGTATAGCAACAGAAAGATCAAAGTAAATGCTGTTATACAAAATGAAAATGTTATGAGCCATTGTGATTAGTGTGACTTCATTTCAATAATACATACAAATAAAAAAACCCAAAACATTGGGAACATATCCTACTAGAATCATAACTCCATCTGAGCCATTTCTTCACGTACTATTAAGTCTATTTATTTATTCAACTGTTTAATCAAGAAAACTGTTTAGAAACCACATTTCATTTATGTAATTTCAGGTCTCAATATAGCAGCAAGAGAGCACATTGATGGTTAGACGATGATGCTGTGCACCTACACAGGCACCTAGAAAAATTCAACAGACACTGCATAGTTACAGGTAAGAGAAATGGTAGACTTGTGCTGCAAGCACAGAACTAGGAGCCAGGTGTTTTGGTTGTAATCCCAGCTACAGCAGTAACTCACTGTGACTGTGGGCAAGCCACCGAATCTCTGCATGCCTTTGTTGTACATCTATCAAATGTAGTGTGTTTAATTTGGGCACAGGGAGGAAAACTTTTTACTTTACAATGAACTTAGTGCTGATTAAAGGAGCTGTAGTGACAGCACTGGAAACTGAAATCCTCTGTTTATGACAGACAAAATATGTTGTTTAGCTGACATGAAGGTTGCTGCTTAACATTTAAGTACATGCATCATATTTTAGTAACCCAAGTTAACATGGTCATGACTCCACTTCAAAAAAAAAAAAAGTGTGTTCTACATGGAAATAGCTATTGGATACAAAATTCTACTGGAGGCAGGAGGTTTTTAATTTAAGTGAACTAGTCTAGATCATTGCAATACTCTCCCCACATGGGGTTTACCTCAACTAGCTACAATGAAATAAAAAAATTATTTGTGCCTCATCTCAACTGCTATTTTGCACTCAGATAGCTACCCCAAATTAGCTACATCCATGTAAAAAACACCTTTTCCCCAGCATATTCATAGCCTATTTGGCAAAATTCCCTGCAAGCAGGATGACCAGATAGCAAATGGGACATATCAGGACAGGGGGTGGATAATGGGTGCCTAAGTTAGACAACTACAAATACTATGAAATTTGGTCACCCTACGTGCAAGTCTTTAAGGAAGCCCAATAAAAGGTTTGTAATGAAAGGACTACTACTTTAACAATGGAATCAAAACTAACATCACCTCCAAGCACTGCAGCGCTGGCTAGGATTAGGGGGTCAACTTGCACAAAATATTTTACCATTGTGCTTAAGCAAAATCTCAAGTGAGTTTACATTTTAGCTGACTAGGAAGATCTGCAAAGCATTTACATTATTAATGGATGGTGCAGATCTATATGCTCCACTTACCAATAGATATTAAATAAATGTTTCCGTTAATGTAAAAAGTTGTCTGAACTCAACACTCCTTTTCAGGACAAGCTAAAGCACAAGTTTACGACAGCAAACAAGAAACTAAAACTGGAATTGAACTAAGAAAGAGAAAGATCACAAGAGAAAAAAACATTACGAAGTTGAAAAGTTATATAAGGAATGATCAGGAACAAAACAGTTGCTACAAGAGATCAGATCCACAGTTCTCCTAACAACACTGTCTCAGACGGTGGCCTGTAACAGCAGCTTTCAGGTTTGCCAACCTTTCATTTTAGTTTTTACTGACATGAAGATCTGTGATTGCATTTTTGATAGACACAGGACACTTTTTACTGACATCACTCAAAATACTATAGACAATACGAAATTGTTACAATATTATAATCATATTATAATGGCAGCAGCTGAGGAAAAGTAAGGCTTCTGGGCTGGAGAGACAGGAAGGGAAGAGAAGGAAACAGGGTGAAGTGCAAGAGGAAGATAAAGGTGGGTATGCCAGGCCAGGGTACAGTGGGAGCAATAGAAAGGCTCTGGGGAGGAGCTGGCAGGGATCCCTCCACAAGCAGGATCAGGGTCTACAGGCACAATTATGGTACATGCATCCCTCCCAGGGAGTACAGAGGAACCCGCTGAGCATCCTTCTTGCCTGTGCCCTGCTTGTGCTCAGCCACACTCTCTGGATGCATAAGCAGCCTCCACTGGATGCTCTGTAACTGGTCCCATTGAGATGGGGTCAACGGGCCACACACGGGCAAGAATCCAGCTCTACAAAGAGCCCCCATGGCTCCCTCACCTGGCCCTGCCAAGGAGAGCAGTTAAAGCAATTGCTGAGCACTAGTGACTTAAGGGAAAAGCCAGAGTGTCTGATCCCACTCCCCAAACACCTCTTGAAGATGATTGACTTTATACAAAATACTAGAATATTAACTGGGTGTGGGAGAGAAAGAGACCCTACCTTGATCCTAGAGCCACTTTGCAGGAGAGAGCTCCCAGTCCCTCCTTCAGAGCGAAGATTTAATCCTAGCTCTCCCATATCTCACATGAGCACCCTGTTTCTAAGCTACTGAGTGTAAGAGAGGATGACATTGCCATATCTCCCTCTGAAATATTTCATTAAAAAAAAAAAAAAAAGAAACTCTCTTCTTGTTTTGAGCAAAATAATTCAACTGAATTGACAAGAATTTGCAAAAATATTTCAATTGTCCTGAATCTGCATTTTTTAATTAAAGATAGCTTGGGGTGAAAAATTTCTTCCACCTATATTTTGAAGTGCGTCCAGGAAGTGAAGGACAGAAGTCCTGAGATCCAAGAATAACTTAAAAGAACCATTTGTAAATACCTAGAGGACTCATTTAGATATTCCAGCTAAAGAAAATTGAAGATAACATAAAGGACTTACAAATACATGTGTGTCCTAGCAGGACAAAGCACATAGTAGTCTGCAAGAAACAATACCAAAATGGAGGGGGTTAAATACTAGGGAAAAAAATGGAAGGGAATCCAGAAAAAACAAGGTATGGGAGCTTGCTCAAATACATCATGGTATTGATGACCGAACGTGATCACGACACTGAACAGACAGTGAGCTGTATTCTGATTTTATGCAGTTTTAAAGCAGATTTCAGTGGAATTACACTTGATTTATACCAGTATATGGTCAGTGAGATCTCAGTCAGGACCTTTGCTCTTACAATACATCATGCAAGAAGATGTGTTTTACATTTAGGTCAAACTAGCTTTGACTTCACAGTGGACCTAAGACCAGCAATGATTCTTATTGCTATTAATTATTGTGCGAAAGTAGCTTCCAAAAGCCATTCAGGATCAAGGCATATTAGGTGCAGCACCATCACATAAGGAGATTCTCTGTTGAATTTTGTGTCTAGTTTAGAATGTAACAGAAAAAGCATAAATACAATAGGAGGAAATAGATCATGGAAAAGATAGCAACAAATACACAGTTATATCATCTAATGTGCCTCACGGGATGTCACAACAACCTGAACCATTGAACCACTGTGTCCATTTCACTCTCCTGTCCAGGATGCCTTTTATACTGCTTTGTGAAAAGCAGCTTCTCCAGGGTCCACTCACATATAAAGCATGTAAAGTTACATGAATACCATCCCAGACACTCATGAACTACAGACAAGGTGAAATCTAAAAATTCTTAGTGCCAGTCTTCCACCCCAAGAAATGGACATGTTGTGCTATGTGGCACACTACTGAACCATGAAAGCTCATTAATCATCTCTCATTTCAAAGGAAATAATTATTCACCAGTATGTTAACCTGCATAGGGATTACCCAAATACGTCAACCAAAACACAACAGTTTACATAAAGCAACATAATGAGTTTCTTAACTACAGAAAGACAGATTTTTAAGAGATTATAAGTGATAAGACATAAAAGTCCGAATGGGTTACAAAAGAAATAAAAAGATAACATTGCAGTCTAATTCCTGAACTTTACCAAGCTAAGATTTGAAGGCAAAAAGAGTTGGTTGCTTACCTGGTAAACTCTGTTCTTCGAGATGTGTGTCCTGCGATGTCCACCTTAGATGCTCTACCTTAGGTGCGGCATCGTCGCAGCACTCATAACGGAATCTTGATAGCAGAGATCAGGCAGCACTTGTGCAAAGACAAGGCTCGTGCTCCCTCAGAATGGCTTTGCGCGAGCGCTGCCGGCTTCCCTCAGTTCCTTTTCAAGTGGCTGAGTACCTGTAGTTAAAATAGGAGGAAAAAAACAAGAAGAGGAGAGGAGGGAAGGTGGTGGAGCATTGCAGGACACACATCTCAAAGAACAGAGTTTACCAGGTATGCAACCAACTCTTCTTCTTTGAGTGCTGTCCTGTGATGCTCCACCTTAGGTGATTATGTAGCAGTTGTTCCCTAAGGTAGTGGGTTGCATTGTACTGTAGAGAGGATTTTTGTACCTAGGTCAGCATCACTAGCTGTTGCTAAATCTAATGCATAGTGTGTGGTGAATGTGTGAGGTGTAGACCAAGTGGCTGCTTTACATATGTCATGAATGGGAACATTGTTTAACAGTGCTGTAGTTGATGCCATTGCCCTGGTTGAGTGTGCACAGACACCATCAGGAGGTTAGAGATTATTCAAGTTATAGGAAAGGCAAATGCAGTCTTTTATCCAATTAGACAGTCTTTGGTTGGATATAGGTAATCCTCTTTGGCATTCTGCAAATGATATGAAAAGTCTGTTAGGATTTCCTAAAATGCTGTGTCCTCTCTAGGTAAAAAGCTATGGATCTCCTCACATCTAAGGTGTGCCACAGGGCCTCTTGTGGAGTATTGTGAGGCTTCAGAAAAAATGTGGGTAAGTGTATGTATTGATTTATGTGGAATTCAGTGATTATCTTTGGGAGAAATTTTGGGTCCAGACATAATGATACTTTATCTTTGTGGAAAATCGTATGGGGAGGATCATATCTCAATGCATTAATTTCTCCTACTCTTCTGGCGAAAGTGATAGCTATCAAAAAGGCAACTTTCATGGAAAGATGGGATAACGAACAAGTAGCCATGGGCTTGAAAGTTTTGTTGGTTAGGGCATGGAGAACTATATTAAGGTTCCATAGAATTACAGTCGGGCGTATTGGGGGATAGAGTTTCTGAAGTCCTGCAAGGAAGCTCTTAATAGCTGGGTGGCTAAACAAAGAAGAATCCTGTAGTTGAGCATGGAATGGTGAAATTTCTGATAAATGAAGTTGAATAGAGCTATTGGATAGAGAAGAGTGTTTTAAGTATAGGAGGTAATCTAATATTTCAGGAATGGTCGCCGTATTTGGGTCTACATGCCTGCTTGCAAACCAGTGGGCAAAACATTCCATTTCAACAAGTATGATTTTTCTGGTAGATGGTTTTGTGCTGTTTAATAGGACGTGCTTGACTGGCTTTGAACAGAGCATATCTGTAAACCTGAAGCAGCTAGGAACCAGGCCATGAAATAGACTCTGTGGATGTCTGGGTGTTGATTTTTGCTGTTGTGCTGATACAAGAGGTGTTTGATGAGAGGTAGCCGGATTGGTTTCCGTACAGAGAGGTTGAGGAGATGTGAGAACCAAACTTGCCTGGGCCAGGCTGGTGCTTTGAGAATTGTCTTTCCATGATCTGCCCTCAGTTTCTGAAGTACCCTGGGTATGAGAGGAGTTGGAGGAAATGCATAAAGGAGGCTGGCGGACC
The DNA here is from genome assembly GCA_007922195.1 of Podocnemis expansa. Taxonomy (NCBI): domain Eukaryota; kingdom Metazoa; phylum Chordata; order Testudines; family Podocnemididae; genus Podocnemis; species Podocnemis expansa. The sequence continues at coordinate 23,561,811 of ML682018.1, forward strand.
AATCTATGAGGGAGGCATTGAACAGGGAATGTGGGCTGTTTCCTTCCCTGGAATAAAACAGCTGACATTTGGTGTTTTCACTGGTGGCGAAAAGGTCTATGGTGGGAAAACCCCATATGCGGAAAATGTCCATAAGTATTTTGTCATTTAATGTCCACTCGTGGGTGATGGGAAAAACTCTGCTCAAAGTGTCTGTGGTGGCATTTTGGGATCCCGGGACATGGGCAGCGGATATGTGAATTCCGTTTTGCAGACTCCAGTTCCAGAGTCTGATGGCCTTTGCACATAGAGAAGGGGATCTTGCTCCTCCCTGCCAATTTATGTAGAAGACACATGGCAGGTTGTCTGTGAGGATCTTTATGGATTTTCCATTTATGAGGGGGAGAAAGTGACGGCATGTACTTCTGATTGCCTGAAGCTCGAGAATATTTATGTGCAGTTTACCACATACTCTGAGTTGGGTGAGTGCCCAGGTGGGCTCCCCAGCCTGCGTGAGAGGCATCGGTTGTTATTACAATGGAAGGTTGAGTGCGTCTGAAGGGTATGTCTTGTAGAAGATTTACCTCATTTTTGCCACCAATTCAGGGATTCCTTTACCTTTAAGGGAACTGTGAGATGTTTGTTCATTGAGTGGATATGTGGCTTGTATACGGTTGCCAGCCAAGCTTGAAGAGGTCACATGTACAGTCTTGCGTTGGCAACAACCGTGCAACGACCATGGTAGAAGCTGCCATGTGACCAAGAAGTTGTAAGGCTATCCTTGCCGTGATGGTTGGTGCAAGAAGAACCAGCTGCAGAATATTCTGTAAGGTGGATATTTGAGTTCTTGGTAGGAAGGCTCTGCCTGTGAACGAACGCAGGAGAGCTCCTATAAAAACTCTATTGATTGTGATGGAGTGGGATTTGATTTCTCTATATTTACTATGAGTCCAGAATCGTTGAAGAGTCTTATTGTAGCCGCGGCTGCTTGTGTGCAGAGGTCTTGAGAAGCAGCGGTTATAAGACAGTCATCTAGGTATGGATAGATTATGATGCCTTGAGTGCACAGGTGGGCCACTACTATTGCAAGTATCTTGGAAAAAACTCGAGGTGCCATGGAGAGGCCAAAGGGAAGAACCTTGTATTGCCAGTGTTGATTCTTTATGGTGAACCTTAAGAAGCACCTGTGGGAAGGATGAATTGTTACATGAAAATAGGCATCTTTTAGGTCGAGGGTAGAAAACCAATGACCCTCCAGCAGCAGAGAGATTATGGTGTTCAAAGTGACCATATTAAAATTTTTTGCGTTTAATAAACTTGTTCAAAGGTCTGAGATCCAGAATTGGTCTCCAACCACCAGTCTTTTTCTCTACTAGAAATTGACGCGAGCAGAATCCTGAATGTTTGAATTGGGATGGAACTGGTTCTATTGCTCCACATTGGAGAAGGTTCTGGATCTCATTTGTAAGGACCTGTATGTAAAAGGGGTCCCTAAAGAGGGACAGGAAAGGTGGGTGATAGGGACGAGGGGATTGGAAAGGAATAATGTATCCAAATTTAATGATTTCAAGCACCCATTTGTTGGTAGTGATTGAAGCCCAAGTGCCGTAGTAATGCACAAGGGAGAACTCAAAATTCTGATCAAAATTCTAATCAAATTTGGGTATGCTGACAGGTAGTTCTGGTTTTTGAAGCCCTCGACCAAAGCATCAGAACTGTGGCTTGAGGAAAGGGGTTTGTTGGTTAGATGAGGGTTGTGCAGATTGTGTGCATCTGTACGGCTTCTGCCTCATCCTCTGACTGCAGTCACATTGTTTAGAATTGAACAAGGAAGTGTGATAATTATAATAACGTCTTTGGAAAGGCATGGTACGGTTTTGTTTCTTTCTTGAAAAGGATGGATATATGCCTAAAGTGTGTAAAGTGGCTAAAGAATCTTTCATAGAATTGAGTACCTCATCTGTTTTTACCGAGAAGAGGCAAGTTCTCTCAAATGGTAAGTCTTCTATTTTGTTTTGTAGGTCCCTAGGAAGGGCCGCCATAGGAAGCCAAGATGATCTATGGAGGATGACTGCTGTAGCTGTCATCCTTGCAGTCGTGTCAGCCACATCTAGAGACGATTGAAGAGAAGTCTTAGCAATTTGCTGACCCTCGGTAAGTAAGGACTTAAAAAGGTCCTTTTTTCTGCTCTGGTAGGTCTGAGGTAAGTAGCGTTAGTTTGTCAAACAGAGCATGGTTATAATTGGCTAATAAAGCAGAATAATTCACAATTTGCATTAAGAGGGTGGAAGAGGAGTAAACCTTCTTGCCCATCAGGTCTATATGTTTCCAATTTTTATCTGCAGGTGTAGGTGTGAAATTGGGTTGTTTATTTCTCCGATTAGCAGCTTCAAATATTAATGAATTAGGAGATGGATGAGTGAAAAGAAACTCCATTCCTTTAGACGGAATATAGTATTTCCTGTCTGTCCTCCTATTAGTAGGAGGAATGGAGGCTGGTGTCTTCCAAATGGTATTAGCAGGATCTATGATAGCGTCGTCCATAGGGATGGCTATTTTGGAAGGGGCTGCAGTATGCAAATTTTTAATAATTTATGTTGCGAGTCATTAACCTCTTCAAGAGGAATATCAAGACTGCAGGCAACATGTTTAAATAGGTCATTTAAAAGTTTATAATCATCCTGCGCAGTGGAGCTAATTCAAAACAAGTCATTATCTTGAGGATGTGAAGAGTATTGTAATCGTTGATGGGAGTCAGTAGATCTTATCATCAGAACTGACTGCTCCCTGTCAGAATAGTGTGAAGAGCCATTAAAGCTAGCAGCAGGAGATCCGGCACTGCGGGCAGGAGTAAGGCTGTGAGACTGACATGTGTCAAGAGTGGTAGAACAGTGTCTCCCATCATGCCTATGGCTGTGATAGTGGTGTCTGGGTTTAGAGATCATAGAATGGTAGCGAGAGTGGTGCCTGTGTGCAGAATAACATTCAGGTGAGAATGACCTGGCTCTTGAGTCATGACAGAGTGAGGAGAATGGGGAAGAGCGATATGATTTGCAGTGGCTATCCCCATGGTAATAGGAGTGACGGGATGAAGAAAATATAGTTTGTGACCTGGATCTTTCTCTGCCATAGTGAGAGTGTGCAAAGATATGATGGGTTTTTTTGACTTCTTCCTAGGCAGGGGGATCTTGATGTATGGTCCCCGCAAGGAGGAATTGTGAGGGAGCTGCTGCGGCGCTGGCTGAATCAGTGCTGGAGGCAGAGCTAGCGATGGTTGATCTTTGAATGGTTCCGCAGGAGCCTTGTTCTACATGCTTACGGAGGAGGTAGACGGAACCATGATTTTCAATGGTGGCACTTTCGGTGCGGAGCGACTGGTAGTCCACGTGGGACTGCACGCCATGTGTCGGTGCCAGCGTGAATTTGCCAGTTTGTCTTTGGTAGTTTTGCGCCTAGGGTCAGTGGCTTATTTTTCTCTGTGCTCTTATGAGTGGCGTGGGAAGTGGCAGCGGCAGGGTCGCCTGAGGAACTGAAAGCTTCTTGGGTGTTCAGAGCGGCAGAGATAAAGCCGGGTGAAGGTTGTCCCTGTTGCGCAGGGTTATCCTGCGGTGTATCAGAGTGCTTGCTGCCAGCCACTGACTGAGCTGCTTGTTCCAAAGCAGCATCTGACTGCAGGCAGAGAGATTTTTCCATTAAAAGTAGCTTAAGGCAAAGCTCTCTCTCCTTGCAAGCTTGAGCCAATAGGTTACAGCATTCCTCACATTTCCGGGGAATATGGGATTCCCCTAAACAGCAGATACATTTCGAATGACCATCTGAGACAGTCATAGCCTCATTACAATTAACACATCTTTTAAAGCTGGGAGAGGAAGGCATGCTGACCACAGGTCAGTGCTTTGCATCTGAGGTTTTGGGGGGGGTTTTTTTGTAGAGAATGAAAGACAATGGCAGAAGTAAGCTGCAGAAAGAAAAACAGTCTAGTTGTATTTGTATGCAAAAGGAGAGCTCCTGAGGGAAGAAAAGAATGGACGCCGAAGTGAAGTCGGGGACGGTTGAAAAGGAACTGAGGGAAGCCGGCAGCACTCACACCAAGCCATTCTGAGGGAGCGCAAGCCTTGTCTTCACACAAGCACTGCCTGATCTCTGCTATCAAGATTCCATTGTGAGTGCTGGGACGATGCTGCACCTAAGGTGGAGCACCTAAGGTGGAGCATCACAGGACAGCACTCGAAGAAGCAGCTATCCTTCACTAAAAACTTTCAGCAATCTACACTAACTAGAAAGCATTTGAACTAGGACCACTCCCGTCAATCTAATGATGCTCCTAATTTCTTTCAAGTAGCTTTGCAACCGTAAATAGTGAAACAAGAGGAGACTTACCATGGTGGTCGTAGCCTCTTATGTTTATATCCTCCTCCATCTCCTCTTTTGAGGATTTCCTGTCCCCCAATGGGATGCAGATCATCAGTCTGTGTCATATGCGAGTTCCAAATTGTCCTTTAGATCAGTGGTAAATTTCTTGTTCACAACTCCTGTGCTGATGAATCTCCAATTAAGCAGGTAATGACCTTTTAGCACCTAACTGGCATGCCATTGTAACTTAGTCTTTCAGAAAATGGTCCAAAAGCATTCCCAGGACTACAGAATATTTCTGTAACAATCAAAGAGCAAAAACTCATCATTTGAGATGCAGTGATGTTACACACATTTCAATGGTATAATAAAATTCACAGATTATGAGTTTTTGAATGCTATCTTATAAGTCATTTTGTCCAAAATATATCACAACTATCTAATGGGAAATAACATGGGGGGGGGCACATGGTGTCATGGGTGTACAAGTCTTGTTTTTCAAACCATTTTAAAATAGCCTTTTATTTTAAAAGACACTATCTACTCCTACTTTCTGCTTTTAAACCTCTGCTCATTTCTCTTTTACCACTTCCAGAAAATAGCTTTTTAAAAAGTCATATTAAGGCTTTCAAGCATTAGACTACTATGGGGTGTAAAATATACACAAAACCAATTAATTCTAGGCATATGAATACGAGTTCATGAATAATTTTCCACAGTATTCTCTATAAATACTCACAATAAATGAGGGCCTGTAAGTGGTAAAAGCAAACTAAACATTGTCTATGTTGTATCTCAAAGATGGTCAATCAGAACCAGAATCGGAATCCAGCTCAGTATTTATGTAATTTCTTCATACTGGATTTATCATTTGTATTAGAAATCCCCCAGTAACTCCAGCCTGGATAAGAGCCTCGTTATTCTAAATAATATGCAAACAGAGTAAGAGTCCCTTATCATAAGACCTTATAGTATAAATGGACAAAACACAGAATAAGAGAAACTATCTGTTCTCTCCTTCCAGAAGGGTAGCTGGGTTAGTTATACACAGCAAAAACAATGAGAGTCCTGTGGCACTTTAATGACTAACAAATTTCTTTGGACATAAGCTTTCTCAAGGACTCCAATCCACTTCATCAGATGCATGAAGTGGAAACTTCAGTTGATGGGTGCATGTATACACAAGCCATGATGAAGGAGAAGCATTGCAAAGAGGAGGGCATGTGCCAACAAAACACTAACGTATTGCTTCTCCTTCATCCTGGCATGCATATATATACACACACACACACACACACACACACACAACTGGATGTGCATACACACACGCACGCACGCACACCTGGACATGCAGCCAACACCTGAAGCTCGAACTTCACCGCCACCCCCTCCCTTACAGAGCACAGCAGCTGATAGGAGGCATAAGATCATGGATAAACTAGCTACAGTCAACCCTCGAGACCAATTACCAAGGCTCGTTGGAGAAGTACCATCAGATAGTATGCTAGAAGATGCCAACAGAGCCCTAATGACAATTCCTACTACCACCATAACTCAAACCAATGAACTGGTATAAGCTACAGCCTCTGTAATCCTGGAGATGCTTGGCTACATGATCAAGAAGAACAGCAGTACATACCCCCCCTGGAAAATGAGGTTGGAGAATAAGATCAAGGCAATTCAGAGAGAAGTTAGTCAGCTGGTGGAACTACAGAAGGGTGTAGAGATTAAGGATAAGACTTGGCTACGGAAAAAATACAAGGGCCTGACTCCATCTGAAGCCCTTGAGACCGCTAAACAAAGGCTCACAGAACTGGCTACCAGGCTAAGGAGATACACTAGAGAAGCAGAGGCCAAAAAGATAAATGCCCTGATCTCCAAAGAACCATCCAAGGTGTACTCCCAACTGCAGTGCAACAACACAGTAACAGCAGAGCCACCAACAGCAGAAACTGAACAGTACTGGAAGAACATATGAGAGAAAGAGAAGACTCATAACACCAGTGCAAAGTGGCTGCAGGACCTGAGAACAGACCACAGCAATCTCCCAGAACAGGAACCAGTCATCATCACAGTAGCAGACATCCAACAGCGGGTCAAGAACATGAAAAGCTGGACAGCACCTGGACCGGACATGATCCACACCTACTGGCTAAAGAAACTAACAGCAGTGCATGAACGCCTAGCAGCACAGATGAACCAGCTGTTAGCAGCAGGCTCCCACCCAGACTGGCTAACACAAGGAAGGACAGTGCTGATCATGAAAGACCCCCACAAGGGAACAGCAGCGTCCAACTACCGGCCAATAACCTGCCTCCCCACAACATGGAAAGTCCTATCAGGCATCATAGCCACCAAGCTACAGGACCACATGGGCCAGTACCTGAGTACAGCTCAGAAGGGCATTGGGAACAACACCAGAGGCTCAAAACACCAGTTGCTCATAGATAGAGCAGTTGCCCAAGACTCAAGGTCTAGACAGACCAATCCGAGCACAGCCTGGATTGACTACAGGAAAGCCTACGACTCAATGCCACACACATGGATCTGTGAATGTCTGGCGCTATACAAAGTCAACAGGACACTAAGGACCTTCCTCAAGAAATCAATGGGACTGTGGAAGACAACACTGGAAGTCAACTCAAGACGGCTTGCACAAGTGGCCATTAAGTGTGGCATATACCAAAGTGATGCGCTGTCCCCGCTGCTGTTCTGCATTGGCTTGAACCCCTCAGCCAGATAATCACAAGGACTGGATACGGATACAAGTTCAAGAGTGGAACTACCATTAGCCACCTCCTCTACATGGATGACATTAAACTGTATGCTAAGAATGAACAAGACATCGACTCGCTAATCCACCTGACATGGATCTACAGTGAGGGATACTGGGATGTCATTCGGACTGGAGAAGTGTGGCCAGATGGTAGTAAAGAGAGGGAAGGTAGTCAAGACTGATGGGGTGGAACTACCAGCAGGCCACACAGCAGACCTACAGACCAGCTACAAGTACCTTGGCATCCCACAGTCACATGGGAACCACGATGAGGAGGCAAGGAAGACAGCAACATCCAAGTACCACCAAAGGATAAGACAGGTCCTGAAGAGCCAGCTCAATGGGAAGAACAAGATCCATGTCATCAACAGGTACGCCCTGCCAGTCATCAGATACCCTGCCGGTATAGTGAGCTGGCCAAAGGAGGACATGGAGGCTGCTGATGTGAAGACCCGGAAACTCCTCACAATGTACAGAGGTTTCCACCCCAAATCCAACACCCAGAGACTGTACACCAGCTGGAAAGAAGGTAGATGGGGTCTGGTGAGTGTCAAAGCCACTGTCCTGGATGAAACCCAGAGCATCCAGGAGTACATCAGTAAGATGGCACCCAAAGATGAGCTGCTGAGAGAATGCCTGAGGCAGCAGCAGCAGACATGGGAGGAAGATCAAGCAGAAGAAGTGCCATGGCAAGCCAAGACCCTGCATAGAATGTACCATCGAGAGATAGCTGAGGTGGCTGACATTGGGAAATCCTACCAGTGGCTGGAAATGGCTGGACTAAAAGACAGCACTGAGGCACTGATCATAGCAGCCCAAGAACAGGCACTGAGCACCAGATCCATTGAAGCAGGGGTCTACCACACTAGACAGGAGCCAAGGTGCAGACTGTGCGGAGAGGCCTCAGAGACAGTCCAACACATAGTGGCAGGATGTAAGATGCAGGCAGGAACAGCATACACTGAACGGCACAACCAAGTAGCTGGCATTGTGTACAGGAACATCTGCACAGTGTATGGGCTAGACCCTCCCAAGACCAGATGGGAGATCCCACAGAAGGTTGTGGAGAATAACAGGGCTAAGATTCTGTGGGACTTCCAGATCCAGACGGACAGGCAGGTACTGGCCAATCAACCAGACATTGTTCTAATAGACAAGGAACAGAAGACAGCGGTGGTGATAGATGTGGCAGTGCCAAGTGACAGCAACATCAGGAAGAAGGAGTATGAGAAGCTGGAGAAGCACCAGGGCCTGAAAGAGGAACTAGAGCAGATGTGGAAAGTGAAGGCCTAAGTGGTCCCAGTGGTGGTAGGAGCACTCGTTGCTGTGACTCCAAAGCTGGGAGAGTGGCTCCAACAGATCCCAGGAACAACATCAGAGCTCTCTGTCCAGAAGAGTGCAGTGCTAGGAACAGCTAAGATACTGCGCAGAACCCTCAAACTCCCAGGCCTCTGGTAGAGGACCCAAGGTTGAGGAAGACACATACCACCCATAGGGGTGAGGGGAATTTTATATATACTTCTCAACAATAGTTCTTACTTTATGCATTTCACAAAGTGGTTGGAGCCCGTGAAAGCTTATGCCCAAAGAAATTTGTTAGTCTCCAAGGCTGTGTTCACACAGCCCTCTTATTTTGAAACAACAGAAGTTGTTTCGAAATAAGATTTAGGCTGTTCACATGACACATGGTTGTTTTGAAACAACGGGTCCCGTTGTTTTGAAACAATGGCGTTGTTTCAAAACAAGTTAAACCCCATGCGGGGATGAAACAACGGTGTTTCGAAACAACGCCGTGCGAACACGTTGTTTTGAAACAATGGTGACTTGTTTCGAAATAACTTTTGCCTGAACCTGCTATTTCGCTTTGAGCTTTTTCCTTAATTCAAATTAACAAACTGTTAATTTGAATTAAGTTATTTCGAAATAAGGTGTTATTTCAATACAAGTTGTTGCTGGTTGTTTCGCTTTAAAACAAATTAGGTTCACAAGACATTTTGTTGCTTCAATATGATGAGCTCCATCGTATCAAAACAACAAAACTTGAATCGAAACAGCCATTGAGGTTAGACAGTTGTTTTGAAACAAGGCCATTCGGACACCTTGTTTTGAAACAATATTGTTCCACCTCAAAAGCTTTGACCTTCCTCCCAGGGTGCATGGCACCCTGGAAGGAAGACCTGCCCCCTCAGCACCCTGACCAGGGAGGGAATCAGGACCCTGACCAGGGAGAGGGGGGCACACTGGGTTGAAGAATGGAGCCTAGGGTACTCCACATCCCCCGTCACTGCCAGGGTGGCAGGAGCAGAGTTGGCCAGGTGCCCCACATCTCCACCACTTGGCTAGTCAGCGGAGGCAAGGAGCTGACACACCGGGCTTCCTTGCAGCTGGCCCGGTGACGGGGGCAGGGAAGCCAGGAAGCTGCTGTGCCCTTCTTCCCCGCAGCTGCTGGTTGGTGTGAGCAAGGAGTCCACCCACCAGCTTCCCTACAGATGCTGGACAGGAGAGACAGAGAAGCCACGTGCCCAACTTCCCCCCAGCTGCTCAGGTAGCAGGGACAGGGAAGCTGGCACCTGACATCCCCGCTGCTGGCTGGGCGATGGGGCGCAGGTAGCCTGCACGCCCGGCTTCCCCACTGTTCCCTGCCCCTGCCATCCAGCATCTGCTGGAAAGCCAAGCGCACAGTCTCCCTGCCCCGCTGTAGGGAAGCTGAGCACAGGGCTTCCCTGCTCCCGCCACCTGGCCAGCAGCAAGGAAGCCAGGCATGCCAGCTTCCCTGCTCCCACCGCCCAGCAACAGCAGGGAAGTGGGGTGCAAGGGCTTCCCTGCCCCTGCCACCCAGCGGCTGCATGGAAGCTGGGCCTGGGCTCTCTGCTCCCTCTGCCCGGCATCTGCAGGGAAGCCAAACATGGGCTCCCTGCTCCCGCTGCCTGGCCAGCACCTGGGAAGCTGGGCACACAGGCTTCCCTGCCCCTGCCACCCAGCCAGCTGCAAGGAAGTGGGATGCACCAGCTTCCGTGCCCCCCATCACTGCCAGGCCAGCTGCAGGCTACGTGGGGCACCCGGAGGTCTCTGCCCTGCCACCAGGCTGGGGAGGCGAATATGCAAGGTGCAGGAGGATCCCTGACCTGGGAGCTTTTTTTCCCCTGCCTGGCTCTCCAGGTGAGAGCCAGGCAAGGGACTGCGTGACAACATGACTCTGCCAGGAGGCCATGTTGCCACACCTCCCAGGGTGCCCCTCTCCTAAATCGAACTAGCAAATCCTTCCCTGGACATGCTAGCTCGATTTGTTTATCTTTGTGGGGACCTGTTAAATCAATTTAATTTTAAATCAATTTAATGGTTGTTAATATCGATTTAGCTTGAAGCAATTCAAGCTAAGTAGATTTAACTCCCTGCATGTGGATATGGCCTAAGGCACCACAGGACTCTCATGTTTTAATATGTTCTCTACATTTTATAAGTGAGCTACCAAGAGATAAAGTGACTTGCTCAAAATTGTACAGGGAATCTGTGGCAGAGCTGAAAATTGAACCCAGAACTCCTAAGTCTCAGCTCCCCACACCATCTTTCCCTTCTAAATCATTTTGATTTTCCTCAGCAATAGTATTTTTCCAAGATGTAGTCCGTCAGGTGATATCGTCTATAACAAATGCATTTAATTTTAGTAGTGATATTCTGCAGCAATATAAAGAAGAAAAGAGGGAAAAATAGAGCCTTAAAAGTAGTATATGATTTTTTTTAAAAAATCATAATCTAATTCTTAAAGAACACTAAATTTGTAGGGGAGAATTGCAATGGATATACATAGCCCAGTAAGGATGTTTGTCCAGAATCTAAGAAAGAACCAGAATTAATAAAGAAGAAAGATTTACTGCTCTATATAGTATGATGTAAACAATTTCTCATGGGATGTTACTGTACTAGATTTATTAAGAACCACTGAAGCCTAAATACCGGTGACTAGAGAAGACAACTTCATGCACAAAAAAAAAGAAAAAAAAAATCTGACAGCATTTCAGGACATCAAATTTCATTTAAATGAATCTGCAAATATGTACTGTTTGACCCAACAGCAGAAACAGTAATTCTATTTAGCACAGCATAGCAAGCAGCAATTTTAAAACTAACCATGAAGAGAAAACAGCAGCAATGAGAGTAGAATGAACTGATGTATTGGTTGCCTAACTTGAATGGATCAGAAATCATGAGAGGCAGAGAAAGCACTTAGTGCTTGTTTGGGGTGTAGTGTGAGATGCAGAATTAAAGAAAGAGAATCAGGTCCTAAGGGGATATATATTAGTATGTGACTGCAAATTCTGGAGTGTAAGTTGGGGGTAGGTCTTGGGGTGCTCTGAGGAAAAACAGAAGTACCTGAGCATTAGCACTGGCTACATAGTGGGGAAGATTCTCTCTCGCATTAAGAGTGATTTGCATTCTGCACAGGATAGCCAACACCAAGCATTAAAATTCATTAGTCAAGCCACAAACATTATTACAGACTGGGTTAAAAATTGAGAGATTTTAAGAAATAATAGAGGTTTGACCCATGAAAGATCATGTTTTCAAGCTTTATTACACAACCATAAAGACTAGAAACTTAAACAAAAGGTCAGAGTTGTATCTAATAAAATTAGCCCTCTAGAAGCCAGGGGCATCGCTGGCGCTGGGCACATGGGGCATGTGCCCTGAATCCCAGCGCCAGTGCCCCGGGTCTGGCGGCACCCCCCGGTCTCCAGCCCCATCAGGCCGGAGATCCGGGGCCCAGCCACCCGCGGCCGCGGCAGCCCCGCCCCCCAGCTGGGGATCCTGGGCTCAGCTACTTGCAGCCGCAGAGGCCACTCCTGGCCCTGGCCCTGGCCCCGTCCCCAGCCGGGGATCCGGGGCCCAGCCGCCCACGGCTGCTCCCAGCCCCGGCCCCAGCTGGGGATGGGGGGCCAGCCACCCGCGGTGGCTTCCAGCCCTGTCCCCGGCCAGGGGGTGGGGCCTGGGCCTGTGCCCCGGGTCCCTCCCCAGGGCAGTGGTGCCACTGCTAGAAGCTGAGGTTTTAAGAAAAGCAACACCTATCGCAACACCGACAACAAAATCATGAGCGTTGGCAATCCTGCCTCCCTTAGAACACCACATTTATTCTGATTGTAACCTCTATGGGGTAGAGACTGTCATTATGGTGTCCTTTGCTACAGCACATAGCACTGTGTACTTCTGGTCCATTACCTACAAAAAAATAATAGTGATGTTATTAATTATTTGCAATTTTACCTTGTGCAGCAGTTTGGAAAGCTCAGGCAATAAATAAATTTGTTAGCCTTTTCAAAAGTGCCACAAGACTCCTGCTGAAAGTTTTACCCAAGAAACATGTGAGTTAGGACCCTCAATCTTATTTTCAAAAATGAGAAGCTCCTAATTGCCCAAATCATTACTCAAAATAGGCTCCTATCTCACTTGGATGCTTTTAAAAAAAATGTTACCTTACTTTCAATGTCTTCCAATACCATGGCAATGAGTGTAACATAAAATATGTTCCCTAATTCCACCTCTCGTCACAAACTCAGAGGAGTTGGGCTCAGTGGAGCCTTAAATTTAAAAGGAAAAAGAGGTAATTAAAGAAATGGATCCCTACACAAAAAGGTTGCTGAGCCTGATATAGTCAGAGGACTCCTCTACTGGTGCCAAGCTGACACAAGAGGCTCTATGCCACCTCCTAGTGACTCCACCCTCCATGGTAAGAAACATACCAGAGGTAAGTAGGGCCTGGCCCGGCCATACTACATTCCTGAAATTCCAAAATACTTAACAGTCTATGGAGGATTTTACAGGGAAAATATAGAACATAAAGTTACTTGTAAATTACACCACGATCTGACCCTGCCTCCAACTGTCCTAGAGTTTGGGAGAATGCATGGCTGTCTGAAAACCTCTTTCCCCCAGGTCCTGCTCCATCACCTGCATTTAAAAGATCTCTGGTGCTTGTGAAAATCTAACTTGCCGAGTGTACCAAAAATATACTACAGTCTTCAGAATATGCACTAAAAGAAAAAGAGGAGGTACATATTTCAAGAGAACCAGTAGGTTTCTGCCCCTGGGAAATCTTTTGAAAATATCTGTTATCTGAGGCAATCCAGTCCATTCTAAAGGCATATAAAAATTGCACTTCAGAAATATTTGTATGTAATTCAGGGATATGTAATCTGTGCAGGGTTGATTTAATGACAGGTAGAGTTGGCTGGGCAATGAGCTCTGAAAACCACCTCCAGCACATCATTGCTAGTCTATTATGCTCAGATTTGGAACAGAAACCATGAAATGAAACATGAAGTTGAACAGTGTACAGGAAATAAAAGATGCTTACTTTTACAGCCAAGAGATATGGTATAAGCATCAAAGAAGCAAATACTTTGATTTAATTTATACTGGTGACTTGCAACCTTTCCAGACTGCTGTACCCATTTCAGGAGTCTGATTTGTCAGATATACCCCCAAGTTTCACCTCTCTTATAAAGTACTTGCTTATAAAATTAGCCATAAAAAATATACAAATGTCACAATACACTATTACTGGAAAATGGCTTACTTTCTCATTTTCCATATACTTATAAAATAAATCGACTGGAATTACATTTCAGTGTAAAGTATATAGAGCTGTATAAACAAGTCATTGTCTGTATGGAATTTGAGTTTATACTGACTTCACTAGTTCTTTTTATGTAGCCTATTGCAAAACTGTAAATGAGTAGGTATACCAACAGGGAGACCTCTGCATACTCCAAGGCTATGCATACCCTCTGAATAAGAACCACTGATTTACACCATCAAATAGCATCTATGAACTTTCTTGGGGAGAAGCTGCAAAATGAAGTACAGATACTTAGAGACTCAGACAGAATGAATAATAGTCAAGAACATGTAACTTGTGCTGCCCACTCACCCACGCAGTGTTATTACTCACCCTAAAAAGTATAGCTACTTTCAAAAAGTTATTAACTTTGCTTTGTATTTTTAAACTGTAATATTATGTATAATATAAAAATTCTGTATAATGTTATAACAACATTGTGTCACATGCATAGTACCCTAAATAGTACTATATCTACAGTTAAATATTACTTTACTAGCAATTTTAAAAATATTTAGGCAGAGCCTTCTCTAACTGGGTAGTATGTATGGGTAAAAGTCCCAACATGATTTTTTTTTCTTTTTAATCCTCATATGCAATTTCATGACCTGTATGAACTCTGCCATCTATATGCAGTTCATGGAGACCTATGGTCAGTTCTTCCTCCTCTTCCTCACTTAAGGGAAGTTCTGTAGAAGTCATGGTTTATTTATTTCAATTGTGACGGGGCCTAATTTAATCTCCAGGTAGGATCAAAGGCCGCTTCTACACTAGACTGTGCAAAAGAACTTCACAAAAATGGCCTCCCACTTCAGACAGCTCTCAGTCAAGGAATTTGTTTCCTGTTTGTAACTGAGGTGGAAGTCTGGCTGTCAGTACCAGATATTGCATGATGCCAAATTCCAAAGGGGTAGCCCTGTTAGTCTACTCCAGGAAAACAAACAAAAAGCAGCAAAACAGACAAAAAAGTTCCACTATATTCCTTGTTTGTTTTGTACTAACAGATCAGTCTCTGTAACTGATTAAGTGACTTTACTGCATCAAAATGCTTTATGTTTACACCACATTTTGTCATCTTTGATCATTGATCCATTCATTCATGGAAAAAACCAGCTGCAGCTTCTAAGCCCTGTGCAGATGCCCTAGGTGAAAAGATCTCTCTGCACTATTTTCTCATAGGCTCCATATAAAGATGTGTTGGAAGCCAACCTAAGAGGGATCAGTGATTTCCCCTTTACACAGATCCTATGGCCTCAACTCACTGTGCAATTGAGCTGAAATCACACTGTATTCCCTCTGTCTGGATAAGAAGGCGTAAGGATTTAACAGGAGCTCTACTCCCTGGCTCCAGATTAGAGCTGTGTGAATTGGAGCCATAACTACTGTTTACAGCACCTGGCACATGATCCAGTTGGAACACGCCCCTTACAATGATTGGCACCTGGGACAAGCAGCAAGGAATGCACCCTTTAATGGAGCAGCTCAATGGATATGCTCCAGCACGCCTGGGGCAAAGCCCTGCTTGCCCCACCATAGTTCCAGCCCTGGTGTGAATAGCTGAGTTTTTGGCAGTTATAAAGACTAAGGGGAAGAGAGAGCTCATCAAGTGAAAAAAGTTTCATTTCAACAAAAATCAAGATATTTCAATTTGATTTTAATCATTTTGCTTTGGGGCGGTGGGAGTTAAATTAAAGGAAATTTTGGAATAGCCATTCTTTGAAACAAAATATTTAAAATGTTTCATTCTGAAAATTAACAGTCCTGAAACATTTCAATATTGCCAAATCTGTATTTTTCAAATAAAAAAGTTTCAGATCAAAGTTCTCTCTTTGCTGGACTCAAGGTTTCAAGGGTGGATTTCACCTCCCTATTTCCTCTATCCTCTCCACAGAGAGAACCTAAAAAGTCTTGCTTTCTGTGAGTGTAATGTATTTCACTCTCACACAGACCCCAAAGAGATTTTACAAATACTTCAAAGAATCCTATAGTAGTACAAGATTTCCAAATAGATCAATAAAACTTGACTAAGCAAACAAGAGTGTGACAGAATATACCTCTGTGTTCACAACTTACATGCTACTGTAATAATTTTTATATGAGTAACAAAGTTTCCATACCCCACAGATGTGGCCAGAGGTTAGAAAAAAAGCTCTGTCTTGAACAAAGGAAAGTGTGTGCTGCTTAATCTACATTTAAGCAGCAAAGTCATCAGGCAGGAAGGCAGCATTTAATTTGTGCCAGGGCAGCCCTGGCATTTCTAGGCTTGGCAATTCATAGCCCTAGCATCTCTGGCCTTGTTACATCAATTATGAATGTGAAAAGACTGCCTGAGCCCCAGCACTTAATTGCTTAACCTACAGGACCTCTTTCATTACAAAGTAAGCACTGCAGGAAGGGAAACAAAGACCGGTCAAACAGGTGAAAAACGCCATCAGGGAACAACATTCCACATAGACCCTTTGTCTCCTATTGCCCTTCTGGAAATTTTTTTCAAGAGAGTAAATGAAACTATAAAAAGGAGGGACACACATACACCAAGGCATCCCACTCTCTCCTGTCCCACTGCACTTGAAGTGACAATGAAAGTAGTCTTTGGACTGTGGAGGAGGGGTCCTGACCTATGGGATTTGGGCAGTAAGACTGTTGAAAGCATGTCATGAGAAACTTTTCTTTGAATTTGATATATTTTTTTAAGTCTGATATTGGAAAGGTTTTCTCTTATTTTTCTTAGTTCCAAAGGGGCAGCCTTGTTAGTCTAGTAAAGCAAAAAGGGCAAGGAGTCTTATGCCACTTAAAGACTAACAGATTTATTTATCACACAAGCTTTTGTGGGAGATAATCCAACTTCATCAGACGCTTTGAAGCGTCTGATGAAGTGGTATTTTCTCCCACGAAAGCTCATGCAATAAATAAATCTGTTAGTCTTTAAGTGCCACAAGACTCCTTGCTTTTTTTTTTTTCTTATTTTTCTTGTGACTCTTTCTGATTTTTATTCCTCATTACTTGTACTCATTTAAAATCTCTTTGCAGTTAAACTTTTTACTGTTTTATCCAATCCAATGTGTTTAAATTGAAGTGCCTGAATAACTATTTGAGATAATAAACAGTCATATTGTTCCCTTTAAGGAACAAGTGATTTAAAATATTTTGTACTGTCCAGGAGAAGGCTGGACAGTACAGGACACATTCCTGGGAGGAACTCTGGTGCTGAGGGTATAAACTCTACAAGGGACCATAAGAGTTCATTGAGTCCAGTCTCCTGCACTCATGATAGGATGAGGTACCCTCTTAAACTATTTGACAGGCGCTTGTCTAAAATGCTTTTAAAAAATTTAAGCGATGGAGATTCCACAACCTGCCTAGGCAACTTATTCCAGTGATTAATCACCCTGACAGTTAGGAATTTTTTCCTAATGTCCAACCTAAACCTCCCTTGCTGTAATTTAAGCTCATTGCTTCTTGTCCTACCATCAACAGTTAAGGAGAACAATTTTTCTCCCTCTTCCCTAAGACAACCTCTTAAGTATTTGAAAACTGTTATGTCCCCTCTTAGTCTCCTCTTTTCCAGACTAAACAAACCCAGCTTTTTCAATCTTCCCTCATAAGTCAAGCATTCCAGACCACTCATCATTCATGTTGCTCTACTCTCAACTTTCTCCTATTTGTCCACATCTTTCCCAAAATGAGGAGCCCAGAACCAGACACAATACTGCAGCTGAGGCCTAACCAGGGCCAAGGAGAGAGGAAGAATTACTTTTCATGCCTTACCTACAATACCCCTGTTAATACATCCCAGCATGGTGTTTGCTTTCTGTGCAATGAACAGTGCTACGATCTTGACTCATATTTAGCTTGTGGTCCACTTTGACACCCAGATCCCTTTCCCCACTACTCCTTGCTAGGCAGTCACTGCCCATTTTGTATATGTGCAATGGACTGTTCTTTCCAAGTACTTCGCACTTGTCTTTATTGAATTTCATCCTGTTTACCTCAGACCATTTCACCAGTTTCTCCAAATCATTTTAAATTGTGATCCTATCCTCCAAAGCACTTGCAATCCCTCCCAACTTGGTATCATTTGCAAACTTTGTGTGTGCACTCTAGTCTATGCCATCATCTAAATCATTGAGGAAAATATTGAACAGAAACAGGACCCAGAACCAATCCCTGTGGTACCCTGCTTATTATATCCCTCCAGCATGACTGTGAAACATTGATAGCTACTCTCTAGGAGTGGTTATCCAACCAATTTTTCACCCATCTTCTAGTAGCTCCATCCAGGCTGTACTTCCCTAGTTTGTTAATGAGAAGGTGATGTGAGAATGTATCAGAAGCCTTACTAAAGTCTAGATGCACCACATCTACCACTTCCCTTCTATCTAAAAGGCTTGTTACCCCATCACAGAAAGCTATCAGTTTGGTTTAACACAACTTGTTTTGCACAAATCCATGATGAATATCACTTAACACCAGGGGTTAAAGTGGGCTGGAATGGACCGAAGCGCCGCTCCAGGGCCGACTATTTTTAGGGGCTCCACATTCCAGGTCCCCCAAAAATAGGAAATAGGAAACTGGAATGCAGCATTCCAGTTTCATTTTCTATTTTTAGGAGCCTAAATGCTGGGCCCCTAAAAATAGCAGGCCCCAGAAGAGTGTTCTGACGTGCGTTCCGGCAGGCAGGGGGGAGGCTGTGCCAGGCCAGCCTGCACATGCACGAGGTGTGCTTGGTGGCAGAAGCCCTCAAGTGCAGCCTGCAGGCCGCATACCATATCTACTCATGTATAAGTCAAGATTATTTTCCCAGAAAACAGGCTTCAAAAGAGGCACTCAGCTTATACACAGGTCAATGTGGTAGACAGCCCCATCCCAGGAGTTTCAGTAGGCATGCTCCAGGCTAGAGCCCCAGTGTGGCTAGAGCAGCTGACTTGAGCAGTCAGCCTGGGCTGGGGTTAGAGTTAGGAGGGGACCTCAGCATTGGGAGTGGCCAGGTCAGAGGACCCTGGGGGGAGGGGGGGGTCAGCATCGGGATTGGGGTAGGATTTGGGGAGGCCAGGGAAGCAGCATCAGGACCCAGGGGCTGGGGGTGGTGTCTGGGAGGCCAGAAAAAGTGACGCCAGGGGTTGGGGGTGTCAGGGAAAGGGACAGAAGAGGTGTTGGGGAACAGGGCAACAGCAGTGCGGAATGGAATGGACATAGCAGGGGGAACGGACAGAGCAGGGGGACAGCAGCAGGGAGCGGAGAGAGTGGCACGGAATCGGGAAAAAGTAGCAGTAGGGATGTGGGGGTTGAGAGGGTGTCGGGCACTCCAGGGAAAGACAGCGGCACTGGGTGGGGGGGTTAGGGGCCAAGGCCAAAAGGGGACCTCTGCTTATACGCAGGTCACCCATTTTGCCTCTTCTTGGGGATCAGAATTTTGGGGTCAGCTTATGCATGGATCTTCTTATACATGAGTGTATATGGTAGTTTCCTGGCCCAGTGCGTGGCTGCCTGCGAGTACTGGGGCAGCACAGCTCACACTGGGGAGGGGGTATAGGGGGAAAGGAGTGGATTTTGGGAACAGGGGAATGGATACTGGGGGCAGTAGCTGGGGTGGGGGGGAGGAGTTTGGGGAGTGGGAGCTGGGGTTCAGGAGGGGGGCCCAGATGTGCGGGAGGGTTCCAGGGCCTGCCAAATTATACTTTAACTCCTGCTTAACAATTTATTCTCTTGTAGATGCTTGCTAATGGATTCCTTAATTACTTGCTCCATCATTTTTCCTGGTACAGAGGTTAAACTGACTGGTCTATAATTCCCTGGATTGTTCTTATTTCCCTGTTTATAGATTGGCACTATATTTGCTCCTTTCCAGTCCTCTGGGATGTCTCCAGTCTTCCTTGATTTTTCAAAGATAATAGCCAATGCCTCAGATAACAGCTCCTTGAGTATTCTAGGGTGCATGTCATCAGGCCCTGATTGACATCAAACTTGTCTAGGTAATTTTTAACTTGTTCTTGTTCTATTTTAGCTTCTGATCCTATCCTGTTTTTATTGCCCACCCCTATATCAGGCATTCAGTCACCACCAACCTTCTCAGTGAACACCAAAACAAAGAAATCATTTAGTTCCTCTGCATTTCCACATTTTCTGTTATTGTTTTTCCCTCTTTGTTGAGTAATGGACTTACATTGCCTCTTGGTCTTCCTCTTATTTCTAATGTATTTTTAAAAAATTTTTGTTTCCGTTTATGCCGTCAGCTAGTTTGATCTGAGTTTGTGCCTTGCCTTTCTGATTTTGGTGTATATTGGGGTTACTCTGGCATATAACCAAGGTTGGCAAGAGCCAGGGTTAGCTGACAGTCTGAGATTATACACAGACACTCTGGGTGCAGCTTGAATGCTCAAAGGCTTTTTGTGAGCAGTTCAGGTGGGATCTACTTCAGTAGGGCACTAGAAGGGGAACCTATGATTTCTGGACAGCAATGACACAGCTGCTCATTAGTCTGGAGTGTACCCTGGTATGTCATGGAGAGTCATATACACAACACCAATGATCTAAGAAACATCTGTGTTTTGTTTCAGTACAATTATCGTCCACCAAAAAATGAGTAATTACAATGTGTTATGTGATCTGAAACATTAAAGACCTGAAGAGGTAATTTTTATTTCCAGAGAGTATTGAAAAACAAGCTTTAACTAAAATCTACTTTCCACCCTACATATTGATTTATCTCGGGGGAAAAAAAAGTGGGGAAACTGGACAGGATAGAATTCTAGATATTCATTAGAACATGTTAACATTGTGCTGGCAACTACCAACTTCATTGACAATAAAGAAGCACAGATGGTCTGCAGTCCCTGAAGAGGGTAGATCTCTGCCTTCCTCTGAAAGAGTAAATTTTACATGAACATTTGTTAGATAAGAAATTGTACAAGTGTTGTTATTCCCTTGGAGGAGGAGATCTGGTCTGAACCAGTAGGTGATGCTGGGACACCAGACTACTAAAGAAGATGTTCAAAGGAAGTAAAGGCCTAATGATTGATTCCGCTTGAAAATATGGCAGGTGATGGTAGTGGCTACTCAATTTGTTGCCCAGGACATGTGTTTACTATCCAGCAGACTGCATCTAGACAAGTAACAAAGAAATTAACTTGATTTCCTATTTCCATTCCTAGTAGGAGTCATCCTACGCCCATAAAGGTCAATGAGAATTCTGAGTGTGGACTGAAGAGGGCTTAATAGGTAGTCCTGTGGTATATAATCTGACATTGATGTCTGGAAGATTTCTGAACACAAATAAATGCTGATTGAGAATAAAGCAGAACATGGCAGGCTGTCCAAATTAAATAGCTTACTCCTCTCAGCAGGCAGATATTTAAATTGATCACTTTTAGATTATGATTCATGTTTTATTTTTCCACCTATCTAAAAATTAAGTTAAAAATAGTTACTTTCACATTTAAAGAACTTTGATTTCTGGAGCTGGAGCTTTCAATATTCAGAAATCTCTCCCTAGTTATTTTTAAAAAGGAACTTTTAGATGAGTGAAAACTTAAGAAGTATATCCATTTAAGCTGCCTGCCCCGATTTTACTATTGTTTGCCTTGCCATGTTGGTTAATTATTCAAGATCTTTATCTTCAAAGGAGTATTCCCTCATTACCACTCCCCTACCACTGTGAAATCATCCTATAGCTGCAGAATCCCATTCACCATATGCACTGCAGCCATGGCTAGAAAAGGGACATCAGACTGTGAGCAGAAAGCTTCAGTTCACAATTACAAATATCCAAAATAACCACAGAGGGGAAATTAAAAGTTATAGGCAATGGAAACTGCCTTCAGTTTAGTCTGTGTCCTTTTATATTTTTTGTCCCAAGAAAATTGTTTCTCTGTAAAGCAGAACAAGGAACATGGTGGATTCTCAATCACTGAGAAAGTTTAGGTCAAGACTAGAAGTCTTAAACATTCAACTCCAAGTTATGGACTTGATGCAGAAATTACTGGATAAAGTTCTATGGTGTGCAGCAGGCAGAAAGTCAGCTTGCATGATTACGGTTCCTTTTGGCCTTCAAATATATGAATCTAAAAGTATTTTTGACCAATAATATCTACATAATGTTCAGAACAGTCAAGGTATAAGATGTGTTTTCCTTGATTCAGATTTTTGGGATCCCTGTTCTTCCTCCTGACTGGACAACTGAAATCCAAAATCAGGTTTCTAATATGAATATTCATAGTTATGAAATTCAAAATTTGATTTTTATTCAATATTGCAATATTCAATTGCAACATATTATTTTGCCATGCATTCCTGCCAGTGACCCTGCTTCCTACGATAGTCACAAAATACCCCCAGAAAAGGGGATCAACTGCAGATGACATGAATTCACAAAATTTCATTCACTTTTTTCTTCCAGTGAATAATTGTTTATAGCTCTACTAAGTAGCATGGAGAAGATTCACAAGGAGGGGGGAAATTATAACTAATCAAAGTAAGAAACTTGTTTTAATATGTCTAAATTTAATTTTTCTGTACCTGATCTTCAAACTTGTCATTGGCACGAGGCTAAATATTGTCTACTCTCCACAAGCATAAATTTGAGAATGGTGGGGATTTTACATTTAAGAGGCAAGAAAGAATAAGAAGGAAGGATAATTTCTATGGCACTCTGATTTGGTTTTTTAAATGGCAGATGTTTCAAGCTGCTCAGGGGCATGGCTTAGTAGTCAGAGTCTTGGTGACTTGGTCAAAGGCACATGGATCCATGTCATTTATCCCATAGCTTGGTAGTACAGTACATGGATATCCACTCTACATATAGTGGGAACCTAATAAAGGGTATATCTACTCTGGAGGCTCTATTAAGTTGACTTAACAAGGTTGATTTTAAGTCTATTTTGCCATCAGTTCACCCTTCCAGGGAGCGGATCACAACTAGTATAAAATCACTGCACTACTCCTGGAAGTCGACCCCAGAAGTCCTGGGGGTCAGGGGGCATAGAGAAAAGCTGACCACAAGGGATTTGTGGTTGGCTTTTGCCTGATGTATACCAGCAGCTTTGAAAGTGGCCTCTGGTTACACAAGGAATTTTATGTTCCTTGCATAACTGGTGGTCAACTGCCACCAAAAAGCCCTCAAAATGTAGACTAGGGCACACTTAAAATCAACCTTGTTAAGTCAATTTAGAGTGTACAAACTGAAAACTCCTGTCGACTACCTGTGTCCACACTGGCAAATGCTAGGTCGACTCTTCCTGGTGGCCAGGAAATCGGGGAGGGGGCCTAGAGGCCAATTAAGTGAATTTAAGCCTTAAGTCAACCTTACGAGGTGGTGTTATTAAGTCAACTTAAGGAAGCACTTAAGTTGACTTTAAAAAGCCCAGAGTGGCCATGAGGGTTTGTAGGTCAACTTAAACTATCCTAAGTCGACCTAAGGCTCTAGTGTAGATGTACTCAAAGAAAATACAGATGACTTGCCAAGTTTAACACCACAGGATTTTCAAAGTTCATGAGGACAACAAATATAAACTTGCAGGTGGTATGTACAGCATTATCTTTGGGATGGATAAATTGGTTTACCCAACTTAAGGCCCATGTCATTATTTTGAGTTTCAAACCCTTGTACTAAGGTAACCACATTCTCACATGACTGAGATGTTGCCATTTAAGCACTGTATATTAGGTACCTGCAACACATATTTAAATATAAAAAAAAGCTTATTCGCAATAAAGATTTACCTTCCTTAATGATTTTTGTAATTATAAAATGGTTGTAAATAGGAGATTAAGCATACATACAAATTGTGTAATTAGAGATAATTACACTAATTATGTAAATATGCAACAATCAAGCAAAAATTTGCATAAAGAAATTAACAGAGCACATCAACATTTATTCCATGAATGGGCATCAACCTCTTTTTTTCCATGGAGGTGTTAGATACAGGTGTTTCAATAGAAAATGATGATAAATAACAGCCTTTCCCTCCCTCCCACCTCCAGATCACATAGCCAGACAGGTAAAGAATATTAAAGTTGTGAAACAAACAAGGACATTTGCACTGACATATTAAACCTTCAGTGGCTAGCACAAGAGAATGTTGCAGTGGGGCTTGCTTTACCCAGGAGCCCTGCATCGCATGTGAGTTTCATCCTTATCTCTATCTTTCCATATTTATTTTACAGCCTTGATTTTCTTTTTAACACCAAACATGCACACACTTAGCTACACTGAACAGAAGATTCATTTGCCACATGAGATACATTTCTAAATTCCAGTCCTGTTTAGTAATTTGCAGTGCATGGCTACTAATGAAACATGAATTGCCCATACCACAGGAAAAAATTACTTTCCTAAATCAGACACACATTCAAGGAAACAAAGCACAGAATAGGATGAAGTACATTTTGATATGTCAATTTGCTTACAATGCACTCTCAGTAGGCAGTTCTTTCATACCCCTTTAATGGGTTTTTATACATTATTATTATTATGGTACCTTTCCTCTTTCCAGGAAAGCAGACACAACCACTGACATTGATGAGATTGCTGTATTCTAGAGTAGAGAAACAACCGCAGTAATACAAGTCAGCCAAAAATGACAAGCCTTTTCTATGATCTAAAACACCCTTTGGCTTAACTTTCTGTCCCAAGGTGTGAATGCTGATAGTACATCTGCACTACTAGTAGTTTATTCCTGCTCCCATAGGAGCTGAAATCAATGATTTTTGCATGTGAGTCGGGCAACGAAGCCTGCTGAGGTAGCAGAACAACACTGCATGTCACAGGGATGCTCACTGGTTTACTACTTGCAAGCTGAATTCCCACACAGTACAGTCCACAGAACAACGAATTGCCTTCTTCCTCCTTACAGAGCTACTAACTTTGTAGTATGTAACCTGTCATCTAAATCAGTTTTTGTGCCAGACAACTGGGATAGCCAATATGATGCCAAATTTTTAAAAAGGCTCCAGAGGCAATCTGAGCAATTACAGCCCAGTAAGCCTAACTTTAGTACCAGGCAAATTGGCTGAAGTTATAGTAAAGAACAGAATCATCAGACACACTGAAGAACATGATTTCCTGAGGGAGAGCTGACAATTTTTCTAAAGGGGAATCATGCCTCTCCAATCTACTAGAATTCTTTTGGTGTAGAGGTGGTCAACAAGTATATTGACATGAGTGGCCCAGTGTACTTAGATGACAAGGTTTCTCACCAAAGGCTCTTAAGCAAAGAAACCAGTCATGGGACAAGAGGGAAGGTCCGCTCCTGGATCAATAACTGGTTAAAATGTAGGAGACAAAGGGTTAGAATAAAAGCTCAGTTTTCAGAATGGAGAAGGACAAATAATGGTATCGGTACCGGGACCATTACTGTTCAACATATTCATATGTGATCTGAAAAAGGGGTAAATAGTGATGTGTCAAAATTTGCAGATGAGATAAAACTAGTTAGGATAATTAAGTTCAAAACAAACTGCAAAGAGTTAGAGAGATCTTATGAAACTGGGATACTAGGCAACAAATTTCCAGATGAAATTCAACGTTGATAAATGCAAACTATTGCACACTGGAATATAAATGTAAACATAATCCCAGGTCTACATATAAAATGATGGAATCTAAAGTAGCTGTTACCACTCAAGAAGGAGATCTTGGAGTCATTATGACTAATTCTCTGAGAGCTCCCACTCAACGTGCAATGAAAGTCAAAAAAGCTAACAGAATGTTAGAAATCATCCGCAAAGACAGAGAGAATGAGACGGAAAATATTCTATTGTCTCTTTAAAAAGCTATGGTATGCCCATGCCTGGAATACTATGGCAAAGGTACAGAAGAGGTCAACAAAATGATTAGTGGTATAGAAAAGCTTCCATATGAGGAAAAACTAATAGGACTGGGATTTTTCAGTTTGGAGAAGAGTCAGCTAAGGAGGAAATATGATAGAGGTCTATAAAATCTGATCTGGTGTGAAGACTTATTTACTCCTTCTCATAACAAAAACTAGGGGGATCACCAAATGAAATTAACAGGCAGCAAGTTTAAAACGAACAAAAGGAAGCATCTCTACACACAATGCATGGTCAACATGTGAAACTCTTTGTCAAAGAATGTTGTGAAGGTCAAAACTATAACAGAGTTCAGAAAAGAATTAGATAAATTACTGGAGGATAAGTCTACCAAGGGGTGTTAGTGGGCACGAATTGCTCTTTGTCAGAGGCTGGGACTGAGTAATGGGATGGCTCGCTAGATGGTTATCTGTTCTGTTCATTCCCTGTGAAGCACCTGTCATTGTCATAAGACAGGATATGGGGCTAGATAGATAATTTGTTTGACCCAGTATGGTCATTCTTGTACAAAATAGCTAAATCCGTATTTTCCAGGGCTTCTGCCTGATGCCATGTGGCAGTTTGTTTTCTAAAAGATCTTTTCAAATCCTGGACAAAAAATTCTCCATTCCAGGGGCATCACTGGCACTGGACTTATGGGGCTTGACCCCCGAATCCCACCACTGGGCCTTTTGCAGTACCAGCAACAGCGGCTGCAGCAGCTGTGGCACAAGTCCTAAGTCCCAGCGCGCAGAGCCTCGGGTCTTCTCTGGGGCCAGTGGTGCTCCTGCTCCTCTCAGAGCCAACCAATGAATCTTGACTTATATTCTGCTCTCCCTAGCAGTTTAGTCCCACATCTCCAACTGAAAATCTGTGCATGAAGAGGTAGAATTTAAGATATACCAGGAGAATAAGAGGGAAAACTGTTCTCAGAGGAAAATTCCAGTCTCACAAATGACCAGAATTGGTATGAGTCTCCTGTGGCATAAGATAGGATATGACATGCTACAGAAGGAACACATGCCTCTTGCTCCTCACATAACTCAGTTCCTCAGGGGCAGCAGCAAGGCAACAGCAAGCCAAGAGAACATCCTTCTATGTAGTTTTCGACACTTCCCCTGGTATCCCACCACTCTCAAACACACATGAGAAGGGATGCACAAATACAGTTGCATCTTCAGTGTTGCAGCATCTGCTTTGTTACCCAGGGACAATGGGAAGGGACCAAGATTATTTACTTCCCTATTGCCTGTTTATAATTTGTGCTCAGCCTGGGAATATGGCTGAGGATTTGCCTTTAAGGATGTGTTTAATGTTAGGCACATACCTACATTTAATTGAAATCAGTGGGATTTAAGTATGTACTCAAGCATTTTGCTGAATTGGGGCTGAAATTAGCAATATGCAAGACCAAGTGTGGGTAAAATACGGTTTTAGGAAACATGCCCCATCCCTGCTTCTTTCTAAATGCGCTGCTCTGAAAGAGGGACTTGATTACAACAGTAGCTCTGCTTGGCTGTACAGTATTTCAATTTAAAAAATTCAAATAAATCATACATCCTATATTAGCAATAGAAAAAGGTAGTAGGTTATTTGTCCGCTCCCCACAAAATCCCCTGATGAGGTACATCTGCCCTTGCTGAATAGATATGTTTCTTAAGTGCATCATCAAACCTGGTTTTAACATCACACATTCAGACTCTCCTGACCTCTGTACAAAGAAAATTACATTAATCACAGACAACATTCTGCCTATGGATGGTATTCATCCCTCCAGGCAAGCTAAATATTGATGCTCACTCATCACTTTCAGCCCTTAAAAGCAATGCTTGGAATTTCTGGATAATTCACTTGATGTTAATATGCTCATAGGGAAGAAGATTAGAAAAAGATGGGGCATTACAATTAAGAGTTAACTTTTGTCTTGGGTACTTGGGCCTGAATGCATTAAAGTTACTACAAGCTGAACTCACATAATGGCAGACTTTTGATCTAAGAAACAAGTTAGAAAAGGATCTGTGTTGTCTAGCCAATGGCAAAATGCAAAGATCACTATGAAGGATCAGCCTCAAGATCAAATGCTTTCAATCATCCAAGAAGTTCCCCTAGCACCATTAAAGCATGTACAAAATCCAGTATTCAGATTTAGTTCATTTGGGGCACTGGAGAGATTTAAGTCAGTTTGTCTTGCTATTGCTGAAGAACATGGCTTGAGTTTTCAGAAATCAGTAGGAACTACATAAACTCAGCACCTCTAAACATCTGGCCAATAGACCCTCATGAAAGGCAACAATCTTGAACTCGTGAAGAGGAGGGAGGGCCCTTTTTCAAAAGAATGAGCACCATCAAAGCAGTAATCAGAAGCTAAGGGCTGCAGTGCATGAGTATGACAAATGAATTATTCACTCTTGAATGGATCCCAGTTTGTTGTTCAAAGAAACCTTCAACTAGGTGGCTTAGACAGGTGAGACTTGAGTGGACTATGTCTGAAGTTTGACTAAGGCATAGAGATTTTGAGTTTGTCCATGTGACTGTACAGTAAGCAGATCTCAACCAGATATTCACCAATGGCTGATACATGACTTTGATGTTACCAGAAAAACTAGCCAACAATAACTTGACTGAGCCCTGAGCGTCCAACAACAATTTACTCGAGTGAAGTATAGTACTGAGTAAAGTATGAACCAGGAGCACAAGAGGTAATCTCTTAGATTCCATCAATACCAGTAAAAGAAATCCAGTGACATAAAGATATTTGAAAATAACATCAACAAACAGTTTAATTAGGGATGTCTGGCTATTAGCAAAAGAAAAAGAAGTACAAGATTCCAAAGAGTGGCTAAGATTTTACTGCCTACACAGCCACTTTTATGGAGGCATTTGGACCACAAGGAAAAACTATGAAATAATGATGGACAACAATGAATTATTTTATCGTAAATGATAAGAGCAATAACAGCTATGCACAGTCTTAAGGTACATGATCATTGCTGTGCAAAAGATATTTGGATGAGAAAACTATAATGAGATAATGACAGGATGCTACCAATACCATCCTCATTACTGAATTTGCTGCAGTGCCAGGAAAACTTCATGCTTCATGGAAAAATAACTAATTCCTCTTAAAAGAGTCCAGTGGCACTTAAAGACTAACAAATTTATTTATCACATCAGCTTTCATTGGAGAAAATCCCATTTTATCAGACGCTTTGAAGATGGGGGAAACTTAGAGAGTAGGAGAAAAATAAATGCAAGGAAGTGTAGGTCATGGGATCAGGTCATACTGTAACAGAAAAATCGAAGTAGTTGTTTAGATTCAAACACTGGGAAACAGCACATAGAAGAAGGCGAGTTCAAATCACCTGTTGTAGTGGGAGAAGCATCCATAGTCATAATTTAATCCTGTTTTCACACAATCAAATTTGCATATTAGTTCGAAATCTGCTGTTTCTCTTTGAAGTGTTAAATGGTGGATGAGCAGGTGAGCGAGCCCTTGATGGTGCAGCTGGCTTGATTAGGTCCTATGACAGTGTCTTTTGTGCAGCTACGTGGGCAATGCCATCATGTGCCAGAAATGCCCTCATACCTTATATATTGGACAAGCAGGACAGTCTCTGTGCAAAAGAACATGTGGGCACAAAACCGACATTGGAAATCACAACATTCAAAAACCAAGTTCTAAAGGAGCAGCCGTGTTAGTCTAGTAAAGCAAAAAGAGCAAGGAGTCTTGCGGCACTTAAAGACTAACAGATTTATTTATCTCATGAGCTTTCATGGGAGAAAATCCCACTTCATCAGATGCTTTGAAGAGGGGGAACTTACAGAATGAGATGAAAATAAATGCAGGAGAGTGTAAGACATGGGATCAGGTCGGACATGGAATCATCTCATATTGCAACAGCATATGCTTGCAGTATGACCTGATGCCATGTCTCACACACCTGCATTTATTTTCATCCCAGTTTGTAAGCTCCCGCTCTTCAAAGCGTCTGACAAAGCAAAGTTTTCTCCCATGAAAGGTCATGCGATAAATAAATCCGTTAGTCTTTAAGTGCCACAAGACTCCTTGCTTTTTTATTCAAAAACCAGTAGCTGAGCTCTTCAATCTTCCTAATCACTCTGTTGATTAGTTAAAAGCTGTACTCAAGCAAATGGGTAACACATCAAGACTTCAAAGATAAATGGCAGAATTGTAACTGATATGCAAATTTGATTGTGTGAAAGTAGGATTAAATCATGACTATGGATTCTTTTCCCATTACAACAGGA
The DNA here is from genome assembly GCA_007922195.1 of Podocnemis expansa. NCBI lineage: Eukaryota > Metazoa > Chordata > Testudines > Podocnemididae > Podocnemis > Podocnemis expansa. The sequence goes on from ML682018.1 coordinate 23,591,609, forward strand.
GATTCGAACTCACCTTCCTCTATGTGCTGTTTTGGTGTCTGAATCTTAACAGCTTTGATTTGTTGTTACAATATGACCTGACCCTTAGACTTAAACTTCCCTGTATTTATTTTCCTCCCATTCTCTAAATTCTCCCACCTTCAAAGCATCTGACAAAGTAGGATTTCCCCTCCAAAAGCTCATGTGATAAATAAATTTCTTAGTCTTTAAAAATGCCACAGGATTCCTTTCTTGTTTTGCTGAATAAGACTAAACACGGCTACCACTTTAGATCTCATTCATCTTTGAGATTACTGATACTTGGGTGGCAACTGTTGAATTAATGAGGCAATTGGCTCAGTAATTAGGAGGATATACAATTGGGAGGAATGGTATGTAAAGTGGAGCTCAGAGGTTGAGCCTAGAATAAAGGCAGGTCTGCAGCTGAACACAGATACACAAGTTACCTAAAATAACTTGCGCATCTAAGTTCGGCTTCTCTAGTCCCGCACACACACTGTGCTGGTTCAAAGGGAGGGGCCTCCCTCCAAACCAGCATTACCCAGTTGCCAGGATGGTGTTGCAGGATCAGCTTCTTGATTGGCTGAGCAGATCTTCACAGATCTGACTGGTCATTTGGGAAGTTTGACCTGACAGCAGTGGGAAATTTGCTACTGTCAGATGGAAAGATTTGAATAGAATAATAGGGTTGAAATGGACCTCATGAGCTCATAGAGTCCAGCTCCCTGGGGCTCGAACCCAGGACTTTCTGCATATTAAGCAGCAGTGCTAGCCACTGCACTATTTATGTAAGGCTCTTCCTGGCTGCCTTTGGTACATTTTGTTTTGCTTTCAAACAGAAGAAGAATAAATTCCCATGTGGTGAAAAGGAAAAGGCCTCTGTGCATTTGTGATTAGGAGACCAGAGAAAACAGGCCAGGCAGCAGTACCCAGAAGATACAAGAAACTCTGCCACATGAAGGAGATCCATTACAAGGTATTATGTCTGCTTCTTGCAATTATTATAGCTGTATTTCAGCACTAATCATACATTTGCACCCAGATTACCTGCCAACATAACTGAAGGGAACCTGTTGGGCTCTAAAAGGCTGCTTTCTTTCAGCCTCTCTTGGCAGGGTGAAACGGAGATCTGAGAGGCCTACTTGCAGGTTCTGCAGACAGAGCTGTTCTTGGGGGGAGCAAGGTGCAGGGCGCACACCACTGTCCCTCCCACCCACTGCTGCATTGTCCCCCGCCTCTGCCCCACTGCCTTCAGCTTCCAGCCAAAGGCAGCGTGGCAAGGCAGAAGCTGGGAACCCAGCTCCTGGGTCATCCCTCCCCACCCCATGGCAGCACAACCAGCTCTCCCACCCCACCCCTGGGCCAGCTGTTCTGTCCTGGGAACAGGGAGGGCCATCCCCAACATGGGCCAGGAGAGTGGAGCCCAGCCTCCGGGCACCCATGGGGGCAGACCTATAGCTCAGGGCCTGGCCTCTGGGCCAGCCTGCCCCGAGCCACCACCCCCAGTACAAGGGAGGGCAGAGGCTCCCCACAGGCCAGCTGGCCCCAGGCCCCACCCCTGTCTGAAAAGACCTGGTAAACCACCCTTCACCTTCTGGGGTTGTCACGCAGGGCTCTGTCATGAAGGAACCATGTAACTTGGCTAATGCAGCATTGGCCGCTTCCATATACCAATCAAGAGCTCCCCGTGAGAGGTATTGGAATCAATTTCTTTTCAGAGCTGCTCCCGTGGTGACACAGCTACACATCTCCTGGTTGCAGAAGTCTGCCAAGAAACTCTCAGTCAAGCTGTCTATTTAGTCACAGATTTCAGCACAAAGAAAATCTCATCCAATGATATCCAGCTAAGGCAGGGGAGTCCAACTCACTTGCTGTGGCAGGACAGATTTGATTTAAATATACTTCAAGTGGGCTGTACATACCATAAAATATGACAACATTTTTGCGACATCACAAAGTGCTGGGTACACAAAACTGCACTCCGTGATATCACTCTCTCTCTCGGGTAGGGACAGTGTGTGGTTTTGAGAAGCACAGTCTTGCATACGCAGCACTCTGTGATGGTGTAAGACATTACACTCTCGTGGTATTGAGGAGCACTGGGTACGCAAGATCACCCTCTCTTGCTCAAGGAGAGTGTGTGGTCCCACCAGGTGCTGTCTCATGCCAGATAGGAGGGTGGCCCTCGGGCCACATGTTTGAAACCCCTGAATTCTAAGTGGATGTCAGCTGTTAAATACTATGCTATGTGTCTGACCCATTGCTTTGCTAAGGTCCAAAGCTGCCACGTGCAGTATTCCTGCTGAAGCAGAAGTGGATCTCCACACCTGGAAAGGACTTGCAGGATCAGACACAGTTTCATCTCCTCTGTTTTCATCAGGCTATCAAAATGTCTAGCACTTCTTTGAAAAATAATAGACATTGTAACAGGTAGCCATAGTTTTCTGCCAATCTTGAGCTAATTCTGTAGGTGCACTGTTCTAACGTTCAAGATCTCACTACTACTCCTAGTATTAAAACAGAAGTGTGTGCTTGACTCTTGCAAGATAAAGAAAAATCCTCTTGGACAAAGAAATGTACAAAAGGGTATATGGCATATTCAGAATATTCTTTTGGAGTTACCAGATTATTTCTGTAAATTGACATGTGACCCCAAAGTGCTTTTCTTAGTTCAGCTAAAACTACCGCCAAAGAGAAAACATAAAACAAAAAAGGGCCTCCTAAATCTCAAATCAGTATCTACACAGGGAATTATACAATTCCAGGCATACTGTTCTGCCAGTAAATTTCCCCATCTACACAAGGCCTTAAGCTGTGATTTCTACTCCTCCCTCCTGCCCACTCCACCCCCCACGCCTCAAAGGACTCTACAGAAGACTGTTTACAAATCATACTGAATTTCACTGGGAGTTGAGCACCTCATGCCATTTGGCTCCTTTGAAAAAAAAATCTCAGCATTTATGTCATAAGACATAAGATGCTAGCCTGCCAGAAGATGGATCACAAAAGCAGAAAAGCGTGGTTTCCAAATATTAGACACAACCCATTAGCATTTCCAGGGAGTTTCTCCGCTAACACAGATCTCAGATACTGCGACATAACGTGTAGAACATTGACATCTATAACTCCCATTGAAGTAATGCACCCTAACCTATGTTTCATGTAGACATTTCCAATGTACGGTGCAGTATTTGGTCTCTTGCCTCACAAGGTTCTGGTCTTACATTAGACTTGTTTAAGCACAATTTAAAATTCAAGTATTTCTGAGCTAGGTTAAATATCGCCAGTGTAGAATTCTGATCAGCTTGGGGTGCTAAAAGTGGAATCAATTACCGTTCTGTTACTGATTTGATCCTGAATGCCCTTATTAGAATACAGATATTTAGACCTGCCAGTAAAGGCCTATTATTTTTAAGTATATTCTTATTTATCACTTAGCTAGTTACTGGGGTATAGAAACAAAGAATCAAAGTCACAGGTCACCTCTCTATAGGCTGTCTCCAGGAGTTAAAGTATAATTTGGCAGGCCCTGGAAACCTCCCACACCAGTGCACCCCCCTCCCGTGCCCCAACTCCTGCCTCCCAAATGCCAGCCCCCACCTGCCAGCCCCCCATTCCCAGCTCCTGCCCCCCAAATGCCTTCCCCCGACCCCAGCTCCTGCCCCCAATATCCATTCCCTTGTCCCCCAAATCCACCCTCAGCCCCAAAACCTGCCCCCAGCATCCATCCCTTGCCCCCAATACCCGCCCTCCAGTGCGAGTCGGGCCTTTTCTATACTCACAGGCAGCCATACACTGGGCTGGGAAACTACCGTATATACTCATGCATAAGCTGATCTGTGCATAAGCTGACCCCCACCCAATTCTGAGCCCCAAAAAGAGGCAAAATGAGTGACCCTTGTATAAGCCAAGGTCCCCTTTTGGCCTTGGCCCCTAATCTCCCCATCCAGTGCTGCTGTCTTCCCCCAATGTTCCCAACACCCTCCCCAACCCCCAGACCTCTGCCACTGCTTCTCCCGTCCTCTGCTCTGTCTGTTCCCCCTGATGTCCCCCTGCTTGCCACCGCCTTCTTCACTCCCTGCTGCTATTCCTCTGCTCCCCAAAACCCTTCCACCCCTTTCCACAACATCCCCAACCCCTGACACCGCTTTTCCTGGCCTCCCAGACCCCCTAAACCGCAGGCCCTGCTGCCACTTCCCTGGCCTCTCTGAACCCCCCCCCCCCCGCCCCTTACCTGGCGTCTCCAGACACCAGTGTTCCCTCTTAACTCCAACCCCAGCCCAGGCCAACTGCCCAAGATGGCTGCCCCAGCCACACTGGGGCTCCAGCCTGGAGCATGCCCAGTGAAACTCCTAGGCTGGGGCTGTCTACCTTATTCACCCATGGATAAGCCAAATACCTGTTTTTCAAACCAATTTTCAGGCACAATAAATCTTGGCTTATACACAAGTATATACAGTATGCAGCCTGCAGAATGCACTTGGAGGCTTCTGCCACCAAGCACGGCCTGCGCGTGTGAAGGCTGGCAGGGCACACCCCATCCCCTGCCTACCAGAACGCATGGCAGAATGCCGTTCCAGGGCCTGCTATTTTTCGGGGCCTAAAGTGCAGGCCCCTAAAAATAGAAAATGGAACCGGAATGCTGCGTTTCAGGGCCTGCTGTTTTTAAACGGTGGGCCCCGGAACGCAGCGTTCTGGCACCATGTCCTACTTTGAGGGGGCCCGGAATGCTGAGGCCCTAAAAATGACGGGCTCTAGAATGGCGTTCTATGACAGCCTGAGCGACACCTTCTGCTCAGCTAAGCAAAAACAGAAGCAGCAGGGGCAGCGATAGAGTAGGAAGTGTGCAGTCCCATCCACAAATTTCAAACAAATTACATTAAAATTAGGCAATACCAGCCTGTTGAGAAAGTGATCCAACCTAGCACCTCCCAATAAAGAAAAGATCCTAGAATGCTTAAGGAAAAACTTTTTTTTGATAGCATCAAGATTTTTAAACACTTGTCAACAGTCGTGGTTCTAGAAGCTACACTTCAAGTTGTTTGGTCAATATGATACCAATTTTTCTGATAATTTCTGTTTGATTCTTTGTCTCAGTGGACATAACTAATTGCAATCAGTTAAGGTGGTAGAGGTATGATTGGCTAGAGAATCATGGTAAATATGTTCAGATTAAAGATTTATCTGTAGTATTTTTCTTTTTAGAAAAATGATTGGTTAAGATACACTATAAAAACGGAAGTCAAACAGGAAGTAGAGGGGAGGAAAAATTACTAATGTGAAAAATTGGAATTGATGCTCACTTTATCCACATAAACCCATTTATTGCAAGGTTGCATTCTCCCTCTCCTTTCCTCAGGCCTTCTCCTTCCCTCTCACACAGGCCAATCTGGAGTCCCTGTGTTTTTAATCTCACATGACCCTTTATTTACCTGTATTTCACCTTCTGCCCAACACTGGCTCATCTTCACTGGGCTTACCTGGGACCCCAGAAGGTTAAGAGTTGTTACCCGTTCCCTCAGGTTTCTGCAAGCAGCACATCCAATAGCTCCCTCTGCCTGAGCCACACCTGACCCCTCCTCCAGTCCCCGTAGCAGACTTCCTTCTCTAGGAAGACACTAAGGTGTTGCCTACTTACTTGTTATGTCAGGGTTTTACTTCAAGCAGTTCCATGCAGAGAGTTGCCACACATTATTCCTCTAATAATGGTGTCCCTGTGCTGCCTCACTGCCGCTCAGACCCTTGGAAGCAGTAGTCAAGGCAGGGGAGGGGGGTTTACCAACCTGCCATTCTATTGTATTGCCTGCTGCTAGACTCCGGACTTCTGCTTCTGTCAGCGAATGAAGAACTGGGGAAGGGGGGGGGGGGGCCTCAACAGCTCTCAAAACCCACTGAATTCACTAGGAGTCCAGTTTGTGCACTTCATTGCAGGACCTAATGTCTATATAAGGTTTACTGTCTAACCTAAGGTAGGAATGTTACATTAACTTTGGGCAACTCTCCCCCCTACTGTGCTGAATTAAGGTACAAATAAACTGAAGCTCCCAGTAAGAATTCTCCCAGCAGCAAACTGAGTTAAAGGAGGGAAAGCCATGGCACTGAGTTCACTGAAGTCTTCTTTTAGACAACAGAAGAAAGGAGTTTTGTGGCACTTAAAGACTAACCATTTTATTTATTGCATGAGCTTTCATGGGAGAAAAATCTCATGACTCTTTGTGTCTTTTGCTAAACTAGACCAACATGGCTGCTCCTTTGGAACTTTTAGGCAACAAGCACCCAAAAAAGTATTTGCAAGGAGTAGTAACTGTGCTCCGCAGTGGTATGTTGGCCAATCTATGCACAGTAGCCTAAAATGGGGAGGGCACTCCCTGTGGTTTCTTCCTGTTCCCATCTTGCAGAGGCCAACCACACCCATTTACACTGAGACTACTACACTTGAGGCACTGATTTTAGAGAGCTATTGCATGGGTGCTCCCAGTGACCACCAAGAAGAAAAAAAGTTCTTCTAAATATAATAAGCAATCTGTTCAACTTATTTAGCTACAAAATACATGCTCAGTATTTTGATCTCATAAGCAAACAAAATAAGACTTGCCATGCTGATTGCATTTACTTGGAATAAACACCCTTTGTTCCCTCAGTCAATGGCTAATTGCCAATTTGTTTCATGAACAAAACCTGACACTGGAAAACAGAATCTAGTTATTAAGTTTCGAAGCTTTCAAAAGAATCAGGCTACTGTTAAGTTAAAGGAAAAGTTACTGTACTAGCAAAATTCAACATTTTGAGCAAAATTCCACATTCTTTATCATCTACTCTGGATTTAACATTTTTCTGTTGGATTAATTGCCTAAAACTTGAATGTATTCCCAACATACGGTCTCTTACACAAGCTCAGCACTGATCTGAGCTTGAACCATATCCCAAATATACCGCTTTGGTAACATGATAACAAAATCAGTTCTTTGAACAAAGATATTTTGCTCCTCTGTTCTTTTTCTTTGGTACATTGATATGAAGATCAGAGTCCTCTGGATGAATAAGATTTAGAATGTGGATGAAAACACTAAGAAGGGATACCAAACACTTTCTGACCCTCCCAAATTTGTGTTTAGCTTTCCCTTCTGTTAGAGTTGTAATCACACTCCCTTTAGTATTGAAGGGATTTGTGCAAACAAAGTCTCTTCTGTCAAAAATCTTAGCCAATTAATGCAGTCACAGACGGCTCAGTTGTGCAGATTGCTGCCTCAGAAAAGATGAAGCTTTGAATTTTGACTGGTATCTGTTTTATATACACATCAGACAATCTCTTGATAATTTTGAAATCAACTCAGACACTGTAGCACAAGATATTGCACCTGTACACAATTGAAACGAAAAAAAATGAGGTAAAACAGAAAAAGGGATCTGACTTAGAGCCACAATAATGAGGCTATTCAGAGATGAAGCTGAAACTCAGCACCTGACTTGAGAGCCAATGTAGTGTTGGTTAAGTTTCTCATACAACTCTCAGGGGCCTATTTTCCACATGCATCAGGCAGGACAATGACCTAACAAAGATTCTTCTTTGAGCAGCTGCTCACATACATTCCACCTTGGGTTTGTGTACGCCAGCATACTCGATCACCAGAAATCTTTACCCTAGCCCGCTTTGCAGGACCAGCAGTGGAGCCCCCTGGAGTGGCGCACACACCACCCTGGTTAACTACCTCTGCTAGTCTAGCAAGCGCTCAGTTCCTTCTTTCTGCCATTTCATGACAGTCACCGGGACCACTTTGGCTTGTGTCAGCTAGAACAGCTTAGTTAGAGTTTAGTTATAGTGAATTATTTAGTTAGTATTCCCTTGCTTGGCATGGATTTAGTTTCCCCTTGGGGGCTATGCCCCGTTCACTGGGGTTTAAGCCCGGCGCCGCTTGCGGCAAGGCGTTCTCTGTCAGCGATCCCTACGATCGCTGTTTGAAGTGCCTAGGAGAGACACCGCCCGCAGCGCTGCAAAATCTGCAAGGCGTTCAAGCCTTGGACCAAGGAGGATAGGGACGTTCGCCTGAAAGCCCTCCTGATGGAATTGGCTTTCAGTCTGGTGATGGATCCACCGTGTCCCTCCCCTGTGGCTAGTCTGGCCTTGGTGGCGGCAGCAACTCCAGAGCAGCCTATGGCCCGGGTACCTGCAAGCCATCCAGCTCAAGGGACACGTTCTGCACCGGCGGCACTGGTGGTGGATAAGGAAGCCCGTGTGGGTCAGGAGCGCTCTAACCACGAGCACAGGGGCTCCCCCTTGACCCTGGGTGGCTCCAGATCAATGTTGCCCTCTTTGAGCTCACCGGCATGGCACGGCGCGGTGCCAACAAATGTTCCGCCCTCTCTGACAGCGCCGGTGGCGCCCCAGGATTCACCGCTGCAGGTGCAGGAGTTGACTCCCAGGGAGCATACCACCCAGGCACCGGCACGGTCCCCTGCCTCGAGTCGAGGCCATGCAGGGTGTGGCAGGCGGTCCCGCAAGAGGCATCGTGGGTCCAAGACACTCATGGAGAGGGAGGTCCGCTTCTCGTCCTTTTCTCCATCTCCAGTACCGCAGCACCAGGGTCCCAGGCACTGCTCTTTGTCCACTCCCCCGGGGACATGTTCCATCTAAAAAGTCTCATTGTCAACGGGGAAATCCTTCCTGCTCCTCCTCTTCATACTCACCATCTTCGTCCATCTTGGAGAGCACCTCTTGGGGGCAAGTGATATCACAGAGTCGTCCAGATCTGGGGCGAGACCAACTACCTGTGATGGCCCCCTCTCCCTAGAGTTGGCCAGTGAATTGGTCCTGTTGGGCTCCCTGGGTGTTTCCACAGGATGCCCAGGTGCACCAAGGCTCACAGATGGACGGCACTAGAGGTCAGAGATCAGTGTCGGGGGATACTCGGGACCGGTCTGAACATCAACACTCTCCCATGACAACCCATCACTCCCCCTCCACTTCTTCAGACGAGGAGGCTCACTGTGCCCCTTACTCACCACTTGATGATTTCAAGGCGTACCAGGACCTTCTCCATAGATTAGCATCCAACCTGGGCTTGGAGGTGGAAGAAGTGAAGGAATCTTCAGATTCACTGTTCAACATGCTATCGGCCTCAGCCCCCACTAGGTTGGCCCTTACCGTCCACGAGGGTGAAGTACGGATTGCTAGATCCATTTGGCAAATGCCCTCCTCTGTGGCCCCCACCTCAAGAGGCACCGAAAAGAAATACTATGTTCCGGCCACTACTTTCCAGTATTTGTATGCGCATTCTGCCCCCTCTTTGTTAGTAGTGGATGCTGTGAATCAGTGAGAGCATCAGGACCAGCTGGCGTCCACTCCAAAGAATAAAGAGCCAAAGACTCTTGATACATTTGGAGAGAAATTTTATTCTACAGCAACCATGCAGCTTCGTGTGGCGAACCACCAGGCCCTCCTGAGGAGATATAATTACAACCTATGGGACTCCCTGGTGAGATTTGCTCAGCTCCTGCCGTCAGATCACCGTGTGGGTTTTAATACCATCCTAGAGGAGGGCCTCACGGTCACGAGAGCAGCTCTGCAAGCCTCCTGGGATGCAGCCGATTCGGCAGGCAGAACCATTGCCTCAGCAGTTGCACTACGTAGAGCGGCGTGCTTGCAAGCATCAGGTCTGCCTCCATTGGTCCAATGGTCGGTTCAGGACTTACCTTTCAATGATACGTCACTTTTCTCGGATCAGATGGACGCAAAGCTCCACAGTCTAAAGGATTCAACCGCGACTCTTCGATCAGTGGGTCTCTTCTCACCTACATCATCTCACCACACTTTCAGACAGCAAGTTCCTCTGGCCCCCTCTCAGCCGAGACAGCCATTTGCCCACAGACCAACCAGGCAGAGGGACAGGGACAGAGTGAGAACTCCCAGGGGTAGACCTAACAACTCCCCGAGCAGGGTGTCTTGGCCCAGCCGTCATCACTCCAGCAACCAGAGGTGGCGATTTTGACAAGACGCACGAGGACGGGGAAATGACTACCCAACTTCAAGATCCTTCCAACCCCCCCTTCCAAAACAGACTGTCCCCCTTTTATTCCCAATGGGCCTCCATTACTACAGACCGTTGGGTCTTGAGAACAGTGCGGGATGGTTACTCGCTGCAGTTCCATGCCAGGCCCCCCAACCTCCCTCCCCCTTCCCAGTCCCTCTTCAGGGACACCTCTCACGAAAAATGCCTGAATCAAGAAATGGACAATCTTCTAGGGCTAGGTGCCATGGAAGAGGTTCCGAGAGGATGAGAAGGGAAGGGGTTTTACTCCCGTTATTTTCTGATCATCAAATCAAAATGGGGGGTTAAGACCCATTCTCGACCTACGCAGCCTAAACAGGTTCCTAAGGAAGCTAAACTTCAGAATGGTAACCCTCAAGCAAATCATCCTTTCACTGGATCCTGGGGACTGGTTCGCCACCCTCGACCTGCAGGATGCCTATTTCCACATGGCAGTCAAGCCTCAGCACAGATGCTTCCTGCGCTTTGTGAGGGGGCATCAGCACCTGCAGTTCACCGCCCTTCCCTTCAGCCTTTCCCTGGCACTGAGGGTCTTCACAAAGTGTGTTGCCATTGTCACAGCTCACCTGCGAAGGAAGAGCGTTCACATTTTTCCATACCTTGATGACTGGCTGATCAGGGGCCGGTCAAGGAGGCAAGTTCGAGCCAGTGTTCAGGCGGTCCGGTCATTGTGCGATCACCTGGGCCTCACTGTCAACGTCCAGAAATCACAATTATGCCCGGTTCAGAGGTTGGAGTTTATAGGGGCAGTCTTGGACTCAAGCCAGGCCAGGGTCTTCCTCCCAAGGACCAGATTAGAGGCCATGTCCAACATGATCTCCGATCTCAAGCAAAGACCAACCACTACAGCCAGGCACTGCCTCAGACTCTTGGGTCACATGGCTACATCCACCAGCGTGGTACGCCTGGCCCGCCTCAGACTCAGGCTATTTCAGGACTGGCTTTGGTTGGTATTCCGCCCCAGCAGACATCCTTTGGACAAGGTGGTAATGGTCCCACACAGAGTCCTGTCGCAGCTGGAATGGTGGCAGAGTCCACAGTTCACCTTGGAAGAAGTCCCTTTTGGGACAGATACTCCTTCGGTGATGCTGATCACAGACGCCTCGGACCTGGGCTGGGGTGCGCATCTCAGCATAGGCCTCAGCATGCAGGGGAAGTGGTCAAGTGCAGAGAAACGTCTTCACATCAATGTGAGGGGGCTAAGAGCCATCAGACTCGCCTGCCGAGTGTTTCAGACAAAGCTGCGGGGTTGCTCAGTTCAAGTCCTGACGGACAATGCAACGGCCATGTATTACGTAAACCACCAGGGGGGGTGCTTGCTTGACGGTGTTGTGCCACAAGGCGATGCGTCTCTGGGACCTAGCAGTGACCTACAATTTTCATGTTGTGGCTTCTCACCTCCCAGGGGTGAGGAACGACAGGGCGGGTCACCTCAGCAGGCACTTCACCTCCCAATATGAATGGTCTCTACACCCAGGAGTGCTAGGCTAGATTTTCTGCACCTGGGGGTTTCCCCTGGTCCATCTGTTTGCCACCCAGGAGAACTGAAAGTGTTGCCAGTTTTGCTCCCTTGGCGGGGGGGGGGCAGGGGAGCCGGCTCCCTTCCGGATGCCCTCCTGCTGTCTTGGGAAGGCCCATTAATATATGCATTTCCACCATTCCTGCTACATCACAGGGTGTTGCTGAAGATAAAGAGGGACAGGGCCCAGGTGATCTTGATCGCCCCTGCCTGGCCACACCAGCACTGGTATCATATGCTGATTGACCTTTCAATAGCTCTGCCCCACGAACTCCCATTGTGGCACCATCTCTTAACTCAGGACCGGGGCCGTCTTCTACACCCGGACCTGAGGTCGCTCCACCTGACGGTCTGGAGACTCTCTGGTTGACCTCAGAGGAGCTTGCCTGTTCAACTCAGGTGAGACACAGCCTGATGGCTAGCAGGAAAGCCTCAACCCAGGCAATGTATGGAGCCAAGTGGTGGTGATTCTGCAGGTGGGCCCAGGCCAGGAAACTGGACCCTTGCTTTGCTCCCATTCAAGATGTATTAAACTATTTATTGGAACTGAAACACCAAGGCCTTGCACTGGCCTCTTTAAAGGTCCACCTGGCAGCGATCTTGGCAGCCCACATTCCCTTTGGGGGTCAATCTACCTTCTCCCACTCACTGGTAGTGAGGCTCTTAAAGGGGTTGGAGTGGGTTTTTCCTCAACTCGACTACCCCCTCCTCAATGGGGTTTGAACCTGGTCCTCTGGATTTTGACGGGCCCACCGTTCGAACCATTGGCCACCTCCCCGTCATTGGCTTTATCACTGAAGGTGACGTTTTTAGTAGCCATTATCTCCGTGAGGAGGGTCTTGGAGTTGAAAGCTCTCTCCTCTGAGACCCCATACATGGTGCAACTCAGACCTCACCCAGTGTTCCTCCCAAAGGTGGTTTCAGACTTCCACCTCAATCAGGACATATTCCTCCCTGTGTTATACCCCAAACCCCTCTCGTCAAGTGAGCAAAAGAGATGGCACACACTGGATGTGAGAAGGGCTCTGGCCTTTTACATTGAGAGGATGAAGCCCTTTAGAAAAACTACACACTCATTATGGCAGTAGCGGACCAGGTAAAAGGCGACCCGATTTCATCTCAGCCAATTTCTACTTCGGTTGCATCCTGTATCAGAACCTGCTACCAGTTAGCACATGTCCCACTACCTGGGGAGGTGAGGGCCCACTCGACCAGCGTGCAAGCCTCATCAGCAGCCTTCCTAGCGAGAGTGCTGGTCCGTAACATCTGTCATGCAGCAACTTGGGCGTCGGTCCATACCTTTACCTCTCGTTATGCAATAGTGCAGCAAGCTCAGGATGATGCAGCCTTTGGCAAGGTTGTCCTTCACTCCAGTCTCTCTTAACTCTGCCCACCATCCACTGTAAGGCTTGCAATCTACCCAACGTGGAACGTATGTGAGCAGCTGCTTGAAGAAGAAAGAGGATAGTTACTTACCTGTAACTTCTGTTCTTCGAGATGCGCTGCTCACTTCCATTCCACACCCACCCACCATCCGCGCTTCTGGAGTTAGCGGAAAGAAGGGACTCAGCGCTTGCTGGATCAACAGGGGTAGTTAACCAGGGTGGCATGCACGCCACTCCAGGGGGCTCCACTGCTGGTCCTGCAGAGTGGGCTAGGGTAAGGACTTCCGGTGATCAGGCACGCTGGCGCATGCAAACCCAAGGTGGAATGGAAGTGAGCAGCACATCTCAAAGAACAGAAGTAACTATCCTCTTCTTCCATCTCTAACTTCTGAGTCATCATAACCCTCTGTTCATGTGCACAGCACATCCTTCTCATGTGCACAATCCACAAAGGATACTCTCCCAGCTACAGGAGCTACCTCTAACACACTAGAAACTGACACTTTCAGCCCTGATCATCTTTGATGATTCCCAGTCATGATCAAGACAGCACTCATTCCATTAAGGGCCAAGTCCTGCTTGCCTTCTTCAAAAAGTTTGTTCTGTTTGCTTCAAGAGACCTAGTGAAGTAACATGTGCAGGAATAGCCCTAGTTCAGCTCACTGTGTTGTCTACATCCATAGTTGCTTAGGAAGGACAGCACCTACCAATACTAGGCTTTATTTTCATTCTCTCACAAATGAGACTCTTTGTTGCTCCCTTACATGCCAACTATAGTAAACTTTAAAAATCCCATAATGCTAGATTTAAACCCCCTATATAGACTATCCTGATTCACAAAAGTGACAAGGCAGCTATGTTAAACTGCACAAAACAGAGAAACAAGTAGGGAACTCAAAACTCTACCCACATCCTTTCTAGTAGAGATGACATGACACAGTCAGCCAATGAAACACCAGATAAGAGTCACTACATCATCAGAACAAACTGAGTGGCTGGCCATATTCAGAGGAATTTATTATAAGTCTCATTTCTAAATTAACACCTGATTAGGTTCACCATATCTACAAAAGAAGCAAGGAGTTCTGTGGCACTTGAAGACTAACAGATTTATTTATCGCATGAGCTTTCATGGGAGAAAATCCCATTTCGTGATGAAGTGGGACTTTTCTTCTGTGAAAGCTCTTCCGATAAATAAATCTGTTAGTCTTCAAGTGCCACAGAACTCCTTGCTTCTTTTGCTGAACTAAACTAACACAGCTACCCCATTGGAATATATCTACAAAAGTACCTAATGAAGTTTAACCACCACAATGCCCCTTTGGGCTAGGGAGGTATTGCTTATAGAGTGATTAAAATTGTTTTGGGGGAAGTGACTTGGTTTTGTTAAACAAAGTCTTCTATGAACTACTTTGATCATATTCACTTCATTTGCATTTTCTTTTCACAGATATTCATATCATGGATTTTTACTGGCACCAGTCCTTGCAGAATGAAATGTGAGACTTACGTTCTTGAAGTATTAGCCAAAAACAAGTCTCTCTCTCTCTCTCTCTCAGGAGCCTATATTAATTTATATAGGCTGTAGGCTTAGCCAAGTAGGATACAAATATGCTGTCACTTATCAGTCCTAATCAATACAGCTTAAATAGCAGATAAAAAAAGAAAGAAATATTCTCAGAACTATGCTCATGATCAGTTCATAAATATAACAATATTTATGGAATAACAAATACATCAAGATCTGTTTGCGGATATTCTGCAAGCAGAAAAACAGGAGCTATTTGCTGGATAAATCATTCATTGTGAATTATTTGTTCAGGTCTAATGTCATTATAGCCATTTTACAAATGAGGAAATTGAGATATAGTAAGTAGAGGTTCACATAAAGGACTCTGCCAACTCAATTTAGCCCCAACATTTAATTTTATAAGGACTGTTATTCAAGCTAACGTGACCAGAAACTAAGATTCTTCCCCACCACCACCACCAGCCACCTACACACAGCAATCCAGATATTCCAGCATCCTGCTAATTTTACTGGAACCAGGAACATTCGAAATTGACTATAAACAATCATGAAATTGATTGGTTTACTTTCATGGTCCTAGCTAACTAATGCACAATGAGCTAAGGGCGTAATACCCAGCCTAGAAACATATGCATGCCTTAG
>ML682018.1:23614491-23669714 GCA_007922195.1 Podocnemis expansa
GTGTGTGTGTGTGTGTGTGTGTGTGTGTGTGTGTGTGTGTGTGTGTGGAGAGAAGACAAGCTGTTGGTGGAAGGCAGCAGATCTGGAGGAGCAGCTAGCTGGTCAGGTAGAGCCCCACACGTACAAAAACTGAGAGGAAGGAAAAATCCCTGCCCAAAGGAGGGCAAAGGACCTTGCCCAGGGCTGTAGGCCTGAGGGAAACAAAAACACCTGCTAGAGGGAAGTGCGGGACTCACCAAGGTAGAGAAGGAACTTTGTCACACCTGGTATAATGGCAATAACTCCATGATGCAGCTTTTTGCTAAATGGAAGTCATCCAGTACGATTTCCAGCCTTTTTTTTTTTTTGAGACGAACACCGCTACAATAAATATCTAGAATGACAGTTTTCTTTAATTAACTATTTTCTATGACAGGGCTTGAATTTACTACAAATAAAACCTGATTTCATATCAAGAAGTAGTACTGTCATAATGCAAATGACAAAGAAATACAGAAAGCATCACTTTATTAGAATAATTATTTGTTATTAGAATAAGGAAAAGTTATCTTCACCATTCCTGTTCAGTGAAATGTACTGAACAGATGGACCAAACCAAACATACAGAAAAGGGTAAACTGTAACTTAAGATTCAGATTTCTGACTACCTCCTTTGGTTGAGTAACAGGCAAATTCCCAAGTGACTGGGGACTAAAAGATCTCAAAATCCCAAGGGGGAGAATTTCAAATTCCACTTGATCTGGTTGCTGGGTAGAAAGCACTAAAGGGATCAAATAAGGAGGAGACTGAAGGGTTCTGTCATGTGTCCGTGTGACACAATGCACTCCAAGTACACCCTTATGGTATGACAGAGCCATAACTACGGCATGGCCAATGGGGTAAAGCTCTGGACGGCATGGAGCTCCTCAATAGAGCCCCTCTATTAAAGGGTGACTTTCACAGTGCTGGCTCCAAGCGCCACTAATGGCAAGGGGTGCGTTCCCATTGCAGCAAAAATTGGCATTACAGCTCTGTGGTATGATTTGTGTATCATTCATGTTCACCCTTACAGGGTAACAATGTATTGTTTAATGCAACTGTGTCATGTAAAGTAGTTCTGGTACGCTCATGACAAGCTGAATGTCATTGTTAAAGAAGTGTGTTTTTTGCAGTGTCAAGGGTATGGTTATGAACCTCTGCTATGTGATATTCCTGAATTTGTGCCTCACATTGTTTAGAGCAGATCCAGGCAAACCCTGGCTACAGAGTGAGAGTTTATGTCTCAAAAGCATGCATAAAAGCAAATTAACTCTTCCAGGAACAAAGGACTGGCCTGAGAATCTGACAAGGTGATGTTGTTTGATTCAAGCGGAGACAGACATGCCAGACATTGCTGATCACCTGACCTCAGAGGGTGGTAAAGGAACAGTGGCTTAGAGGCAGAGACATTGTCAATTTCCAAAGGGATAGCCGTGTTAGTCTAGTCCAGCAAAAAAAGCACCAAGGAGTCGCATGGCACTTAAAGACTAACATTTATTTTTCACATGAGCTTTCGTGGGAGAAAATCCCACTTCATCAGATGGTTCGTCTCTTAAGCTCTCCTTTGCAACCCATCTTCAAGACAACATCAAGACTTTCCATGGGGGCGGGGGATCCTGCCTGGGGGCCAACCAACCAGCCTGTTCTGTGAATCATCTAGGCTTGCAAGGTTACTGAAAGTATTAAGCTTAGTTTAGAATGAGATTTTTTTTTATTTCTTCCTGATCAAATCTGATATTATTCTTGCTTATAATCACTTAGAATCTTTCTGTACTTAATAAACTAATGGTTTATCTAAAGCAGTGTGTGTTGTTTGGGAATGTGCAGAAACTTCATTTAGAGTGACAAAGCTAGTGCATATCAATTTCTTTGATAAAAAGACTAATCATGGAGCTTGCAGAACTCTGTAAAATAGCAGTTCCTAAGGTTGCATCTTGGACTGGGGATGTTGACTGGGGGGGGGGAGTCATCCCATTGCATAATCCTATGAGTGACTGGTCAGAAGCACTCACTGGTATCTACTAATCCTAGTCAACTGGTATATGAAGGATAGAAGCCTTTCCAGTACCTGGGCAGCCATTACATCATTTCCAGGGCTCCACAGGCCATAAGGAGATCAAAACTGGGTTCTTCAGTCTTAGGCAAATGGGGCATAAAAGGCTGGGTCACTTTAAACATCTGGAGGGCTAATATGTTTCCCAGTCCCAACGAGGCCAGTCTGAAGTGTCATGTCAACCTCCTGGCATCCTAGCCTGAATCTGGTAAAATAGTTTCCTCCCTTGCTAGTAGGTCAGGGAAGATTTGGTTGCCAGTTACCACTTTCACTCTGGTTATGGATATATGTGTCTGTGGACAACAGCCCCAGAAGAGCCAGTTAGACAGGGCTACTGACACCTGCACAGCACTATGCATGGCTGAGGTCAAGAAAAGGGAAGACCAAAGAGTAGCTATTTAACTCATTGATGGATGAATCCCACAGGGACACAGAGACCCTACAACATGTGACAGGAGTAGCAGCAGCACTGGGCAGTAGAGATGGAGAGAGAGGAGGTACAGCAGGAGAGACCGTGACAGATATGGGAGATGCACACTCTTTACATGTGAATCAGAGAACAGAGAAGGACCAGCAAATGCAACAGAAAAACTTCTCAATAGAGAGGCAGTTCTAAGAAATCACACTGACCTATCTAATGCCCTGTACTGGAAAACACGTCAATATCTTTGCAATACACTAACCCCTATTCCCCAGCACAAAGGAGATTTTTGTCAGGCACAGCACAAACCTCCGATGTGCAACAGGAAAGCCTGCAAGTAAATGATACCTTGTTGCCTGTGGTGCACACTGGTTAAAGTTTTACTAACCAGGATAAAGTGAACTAGTAAAGTGCTGCTGTTTGATATAGCAAGGAGAGTGGAGTCCTCCTTGGTTTAAGAAAGAAATCTCGATCATCCAAAAGCAAATCAAAATAAAAGAATGGCTCACAAGACCACCTGCTGTTCACAAATCTGTGTGTTTGGGTAAAGTACTGAGGAGAAGAGTCCAGAGCACAAAAGCAGCACATCAGAGGTACAGGACAAAGGTCTAACAATAACACTGATACCAGGGCCAGCCAAAGGCTTTTTGCAACCCTAGACCAGCAGGGATTTTATTGCCCCACCCCCACAGCCGGTGGCATGGTGCTGCCACCAGGATCCGGCCCCGGCTAGGGAGTGGCGCCGCCACCACTGGGGTTCAGCTTGGGGCAGGGAGTAGAGCAGCCCCAGCCCAGCCTTTGGCACCCCAGGCAACCACCTAGGTTGCCTGTATGAAAGAGCCAGCCCTGACTGACACCAACAAGATGACAACCAACCAGGGAAGAGATAAGTCATCATTCATTTAACAGCACATATCCTGCTAAACAAAACAAAACAAAACAAACAGATACAGTGCTGTATTCTCCAAATGTACAAGCAGATCATTTGTTATCCTGATGTTGGCAACATTATCCCTTATGGGTCTTGTGTCAGATACCTGCTCCATCACATACCCCCACTACTCTTCAGCCTACCAACAGTGCTGTCCTATCACTGATATTCAAAGGGCACTGCAGAAAATCAGTGCATGGAATTCTATCTCCCACTTCAGGAGAGCTGGCCAAATTATTGAAAATTAGACACAGGTTTCTACTCAGAGAAGTGCAGTTCTGAAATACCCTTTCAAGGAGAGCTGCAGGGACAAACACCTAGTCGGCTTCAAAACTGAGCTTGATAAATTTATGGAGGAGACAGTGTGATCAGACAGCCTATCTTGGCAATTGACTGATCTTTGACTACTGGGGATAGATATGCCAATGGCCTGAGATGGGATGTTGAAGGGGGTGGTTCTGAGTTACTACAGAGAACTCATTCTTGGGTGTCTGGCTAGTGAGACTTGTCCACTTGCTCAGGATTTAGTTAAGCGCCATGTTGGAAGGAGAGGTGCTGAGAAGGTATTTTCGTCCAGGGCAGATTGGCAAAGGCTGAGTTTTTTTCTCACCTCCCTCTGTAGAATGGCTCACTTGCTGGTGGATTCTTTGTACCTTCATGTATTTAAACCATGATGTGATTATTTTAATAACTCAGTCTTAGGTTAGAGATTTATCACAAGAGCGGGTGGTGGAGGTTCTGTGGCCTGCATTATGCAGGTCAGACTAAATCCCTGGTTCCTAACTTTTTTCGTCTTGAGGGCCACATACAACCTTAAAGGACTGCCAGTTTCTGCTAGCAGCCCCCCCTCCTCCTCCCATTGCAGCCAGATGGAAGGAGTTCAGCACGGAGGCTGCCTTCTCACTAATCTGTCTTCCTGGCTGTGTCAAGGAAAGCGCATGTGTCCAGTAGCCTTGTGCGCTTCACCTGGGGCCCTAGGCAGCAGCTCCCTTTTGCAGCCAGAAGGATGGGAGACCAGTGCTCCTTTGCTCTGGCTCCAGCAGGGACCTCAGGACATAGGGATCCAGGCAGAGTTCTTAGTGCTCTGCTGGAGCCATGGGAAGGGGAGTCCTGATCTCACCCTTTGGTTCATCAAGGACCCCAGCACCTGTGGAACTTAGGTCGGGTGTCTTGCCACGCTTTCTGTTACAACCAAGAGGAGAAGCAATTTGGTCTTCCATTCCCTTGGCTGCAGCAAGGAGTTTGCACCAGTCTTTTAGACAGAACATGTTTCTGTGGGGCTAAGTCCTTAGGCACCAGCTCCCTTCTGCCACTCTGAAAGCCCCCCACTGGCAACTTTTGTCCCCTAGGCCTAAGGTTGGGAACCACTGTATTAGATGACCATATTGGTCCATTCTGACCTTAAACTCTATGAATCTATTGTTTTTCTTAAAGCCCCAGTTCCTGACATCAGGAGACTTTCAGCCATCATTGTCTCAATGACTTGGTGGCATGCAGGCAACAACAGGGGATTCTCCAAGCAAAGGCAAAATTTGACCATGAAAAATTTTATGAAGATGTCCTACTCTCCCTTATTGAGCAGACTGCTTTTTCTCTGGTTTTTGTTCTTACGTATTAGGGTTCTGGATTTTAAGCTGCAAAATAGCATTATATCACAAACTTACAGCAAGAGCATTTTGTTTGTATATCACTTCTGTGTATACAGTGAACACATCACAAAAAACCTGGCACTGAGGAAGGGATTAATAAAAAAACTTAAAATAATATGGCAATACGAACAGTTTCCAATTTAATGGCAAGGAGGAAGACTTTTCAACATATACACCAAGATCTGAGCAGCATTTTTATGCACATGCCATGGAAGATGCTGATAGAGGGCTATTTTCCTAACATTGATGGGTAAGACAGCACTGACAATGCTTAAAGACTTCTATTTTCCATAAGAACCTGGCAAGCTGCAGCATAAGGACATAATAGAGATTCTAAAGAAACATTCCAGGTCTACCACAAATATTTAGAACACAAAGATAAATTTCATCTAAGAAATCAAAAACAGAAATAAACACTCCCCTTGAAGTTTTGGCAGTTCCAGGAAAAAATAAAACAGAGTGATGAAGAACCCCACACCCAAACTGTGTGCTATTCGTTTTGGTAATTTTCTGAACGAGCCTCTCACATCAATTTGTTTTTCACGTTAAACCCCCCAAATGAAGTGTAAGACTGTTGTATATCATGTATAGGAAGGAAACACCACCAGAAGGAGCTCTGGACACTGCTCTGTTTGAATCCATAAAGAAAACAAATCAAAATTTGAAAAATAAATTGGCCTCATGGTGCCGCACTAGAAAGAAGAGCCTCAGCTTCAGTAGGTGAAAACTACCACTGTCTCACACCTCTCACAGGATCCAAACAGAAACAATGCCACCCTGTTTGTGCTGTGTAAGGATATCAGCACTGGCAGAAGCACTGATTTCTTAATATGCCGTGGAGCAAAAGAGTACTTTGCCAATGGGCTTGCCACTTTGCACCAGGGTAGTGAAGGATGTGCCAAAAGGGAGCCATCAGGGTTTACAAGGAGGAGCCACCATCCTATTTAGGTGATTATCGAGGAGTCAGGTTTGGAAGCAGCTTGTCCCTTTATGAAAGGATGTGAGAGTTGTACCCTTTACCACGGCTCACAGTTCTCTGGAATGGGCAGACACATCATTGCCTGTATTAAGTTAAGGCTGCTGTGCTATTGACAATGGAAGTAGATACAGGAACAGTCATATCCCTTCTCTGGAGAGAGTGGGGTAAGTTACATAAATAATCTTCTGGTGCAAGATTTGGAGAAAGCAATGTGCTCTGATAACATTAAAGTTAGCAGCAAAGTTAGCAGCAAACAGGAGTGTTAGGCAGTCTCCTGTCACTATAATTTATAAAAGACTCTGATCTCCATTAGATTTCAATTAGGAGTAAAGGAAGTGGGTCCCCACTGCTGACCACAAACTGGCTATACAAGCTTAAATTGGACTGGAGTGTAGAGAACCACAAACTGGGCAGAGTGGGGAAACTGAAAAATACTAAGCTGTGTATGGCACAGACGTGAATTTGGAACAAGGCATAACAGTGAGACTGGCTGTGTCTGACCAGGCCATTATTCCTGGAGCCTAGACCTCTGACACATGCTCTGCAGGAGGCTGTTGAAAAGCCACTGGATGAATTTCAAAAGCTGGCCATAATTTCATTTGTGAGTTCAATGACTGGGCTGCATCAATTACGCTGACTCCCAAAAGAGATGGCAGCACAATTTCTGAGGACTATCACATCACCATAAACCCCAAACTGGATGTGAACCAACATCCAATTCGTACATCACAAGATCTATTTGCAGAACTAGTTGGGGGGCAGGGGGCTGACATTTACCAAACAAGACTTTTCCCAAGTCTTCCAGCAAATGCATTGGAGCCAGATTTCTTTATCTATATCTCTGACAGAAATACAAATAAGGAGTTATTTAGCTACAACACATTACCCTATGGGGTAGTAAGCCCAGCTGCTGTGCTTTGAATAATAATGGATTGGGTAATGCAGGGGATAAATGGCAGCATCTGTTAGTGTGATGATATGTTAATAACCAGGAAGAATTCAAAACTGATGGGCTGTTCTAAAAGGATCGCAAAAATACAGGTTTAAGATTAATTGCATAAAATACAAATTTAATGTTAATCATTCTCTCTCTCTCTCTCTCTCTCACACACACACACACACACACACACACACACTTAACTGGGGCATTGTATAGTTGCACCCATTAAAAGAGAAGGGGAAAAAGCCACTGAGCATGCACCAGTACCACAGAATGTCTCAAACTATCTAGACAAACCCTGATGCCAACTCTGTCCACATATCTACAGTAATGACATTATCATAGGACCTAATCAAACCAGCTACTCCATCAAGGACTCACTCATCTCTTCATCCACCAATATGATATATGTCATCATGTGCCAACAATGCCCCTCAGACTTATATATTAGGCATACAGGACAGTCTCTGTGCCAATAATAAATAGACATCTGACATCAGAACTGGCAGCATTCAAAAACCAATAAGATCACTTCAATCTCCTCAGCCACTCTGTGATAAGAATAGCCACAGACAGATAAACCTAACAGCTTTATTCTAGGTCAAGACTTCAGAATTAGGATTCATATGCAAATTTGATACCATTAACTTAGGTTTGAATAGGGCTATTTCTTGGCTCTCTCATTATAAACAAAAACAAACACTGAGTCCTGTGGCACTTTTATAGACTAACAAATCTACTTCTTGCATGAGCTTTCATGGGAGAAAATCCTACTTCATCAGATGCTTGAAGTTGGGGAATTTACAGAAACATTATAAACGGTGATTGTGTCACCTCTCTCATCCTCCTTATCTGTTGTTCCCTCAGTTTGAATCACTACAACCAGATTGACATGCTAAAGTAATCTGACCTGATCCTGTGACTGCACTTACTTTACTACATTTATCCCTCCTCCCTATGCTTTTTTTTTCCATTTTCAAGTGTCTGACAAAGTGAGATTTCTCCCATGAAAGCTCATGCAATGAACAAATTTGGTAGCCTTTAAAAGTGCCACCAGACTCCTTGTTTGTTTTGCTAAACTAGGCTAACAGCTATCACTGGGAAATGAGCAGTGCCAACCCCTTTGGTATATTTTAATCTAGACAGAACCTCCCATAACACCCTGTAATGGCTCTCCTGTAGAAGTTGAAGCTGTCATTTCACACTATTGTAAAAGGATACGAATGAAAAACCCATAGTATTGGCTTCCAGAACATTGTCAACAACAGAGCGACATACCCCACAAATAGAAAAAAGTTTTAGATATCATTTTAGGGCTTATTAAAGTCCAGAAGTACCTGAGGTTGGAGTATCATCACTAGGGGTATGTCCACACAGGCTTCTTATTTCGAAACAGAGGGTATTTCGAAATAAGAAATGGCATGTCCAGATGATGCACTGTTGTTTTGAAACAACGGATCCCGTTGTTTCAAAATAATGGCTGTTATTTCAAAACGGTTAAACCTCGCATCTAATCAAAATAGCCATTGTTTCGAAACAACAGCGTTCGGACACGTTGTTTCGAAATAACATGTCCGAACGGCCTTGTTTCAAAATAACCATTTCAAAACAATGGCTATTTCAAAAGCAGACTTTCCATTAATTCGAATTAACAAACTGTTAATTCGAATTAACTTATTTTGAAATCAGGGCTTTATTTCTTTGCTGAATAGGGCAGGCATCGTTTGCTGAATAGGGCAGGCATCCTTGTGACAGAGGATGAGGATAAAGCTGAAGTGCTCAATGCATTTTTTGCTTCAGTTTTCACAAGCACGGTCAGCTCCCAGCTCACTACCATGGGTGTGGCAGATGGGAGAGAAGACAAGAGGCCCTTGGTGGCGGAAGGTCAGGTTAGGGACTGCTTAAAGAAGCTGGATGTGCACAAGTCCATGGGGCCGGACGAATTGCATCCAAGAGTGCTAAGGGAATTGGCTGATGAGATAGCAGCACCGCTGGCCGTTATCTTTCAAAACTCATGGAAAACGGGGGAGGTGCCAGAGGATTGGAAAAAAGCAAATGTAGTGCCTATTTTCAAGAAAGGGAAAAAGGAGGATCCGGGGAATTATAGACCAGTCAGCCTCACCTCAATCCCTGGAAAAATTATGGTGTAGATTCTTAAAGAATCCATCCTCAAACACTTAGAGGAAAACAGTCAGCATGGATTTACCAAGGGTAAATCATGCCTAACCAATCTCATCTCCTTCTATGATCAGATGACTGGTTTTCTGGATGCAGGAAGAACCATTGATGTGATATACCTTGATTTTAGCAAGGCTTTTGATACAGTTTCCCACAGCATTCTCATTGGCAAATTAAGGAAGTATGGGTTGGATAGGTGGACTATAAGGTGGATAGAAAAGTGACTAGATCAACGGTTTCAGCGTGTAGGAATCAATGGTTCCATGTCTAGCTGGCAGCCAGTCACGAGTGGTGTGCCCCGGGGGTCGGTCCTGGGGCCGGTTCTGTTCAATATTTTCATCAATGATCTGGATGATGGAATAGACTGCATCCTCAGTAAGTCTGAGGATGACACCAAGCTGGGGGGAACAGTAGACACATTAGAGGGCAAGGACAGGATTCAGGGAGACCTAGATAAATTGGAACAGTGGGCCAATAGAAATCTTATGAGGTTCAATAAGGACAAGTGTAAAATCCTGCACGTGGGACAAAAAAAACCCATGCACCGCTACAGGCTGGGGAACATTCAGCTAAGTAGCAGCAGTGTAGAAAAGGACGTGGGGGTCATGGTGGATGGGAAGCTAGATATGAGTCAGCAGTGTGCTCTTGCTGCCAAAAAGGCCAATGGCATACTGGGCTGCATCAAAAGAAGTATTACAAGCAGATCAAGGGATGTGATCATTCCCCTCTATTCTGCACTGGTGAGGCCACATCTAGAATACTGTGTTCAGTTTTGGGATCCCCACTACAAAAAGGACAGGGACATCCTAGAGAGAGTTCAGAGGAGGGCAACCAGAATGATAAAAGGGCTGGAGCACAAGCCCTATGAGGAAAGACTGAAAGCATTAGGCTTATTTAGTCTGCAGAAGAGAAGATTGAGGGGGGATTTGATAGCAACCTTCAACTACTTGAAGGGATGCTCTAAGGAAGAGGGAACTCGACTGTTCTCGGTAATAACAGAGGACAGAATGAGGAGCAATGGTCTCAAGCTGCGGTTAGGGAGGTCGAGGCTGGATATTAGAAAAAACTGTTTTACTAGGAGAGTGTTGAAGCCTTGGAATGAGCTGCCGAGGGAGGTGGTGGAATCTCCATCTTTGGAGGTGTTTAAGGCCCGGCTGGACAAAACCATGACTGGGATGGTTTAGTGGGAGTGGTCCTGCCTCTGGCAGGGGGTTGGACTAGATGACCAATGAGGTCCCTTCCAACCCTATGATTTCGAAATAATTCATTTTGAAATGGGTTATTTCAAAATAATGATGTATGTGTGGACATAGCCTAGGAGTATCTATACTGTGATGATAGGCTTTGATCTTAACTGCTTACCTGTATAATTTTATAGATCATCAAAAAGCGTGTTAATACACATGTACTGTCCCAGGTTGACCCTTTACACAGGGAACCAAAAAGGAAAATTCTGTGCATAAAGTCTCTTTCACAGATGACCTCTGTATTACATTTAAGAAAATTGCTCTGGAAACAAGAACATATCCCGTATTTGTAATGGAGATCCACTGTACAGTTGTGGGGTGGCCAAATGACATAAAAGAGCAACTTAGACCTTATTATTTCAGGAAACTGGAAGCATCTATGAAGAACATTGTTTGCTACGGAGACTACGAGCAATAATACTACACAGTTACAGAAGAGGATGCTAGTGGTGCTACAGGAGCAGCACCAAGGAATAGTAAAAATGAAATGAGGTATTTCAGAAGTTATTTTGGAGTGATTGGCCCCAGACCAAGATAAGGAAGTGGAAAGTAGTCAGTGTGACTTCTGCAGCAGCCATCAAAACATGGCAGAAGTGAGACCATGGGCTATGAAGCCCTGACAAAAGATACCCACTGACGTTACATTTGTTTTCCTGCATATAGGAGTGGTTATTGCTTGTTCTGAATGGCCAGAGGTGGTGCACTTGAGAACAAGCTCTTCTGTAAAGCAGGTGGAGCACTTTACAATATATTTGTCATCTATGAGTTATCCAAGAAGCTCATTTCATATAACGGTCCACAGTGAATTCATGGGATTTTCAGACATTCTGTAGCAAAATTCAATGGAAACATACTAAGTCAGCAAATTCACTTAGCAATAGATGGATTGGCACAGCATTTAGTTCAGACCCTGAAACAAACAGATAAAAGTGATAGAAGACCACATTGCACTGCAAATTTTCTCTAACCCAGCCCTCTCCAAAAAGGTGAATTAATTAGCCAGGTAGGATGGATATTTTTTTCCACACAGATCTGTCAGACAAATATCTCCAAGATAGGATGGAGCATGGAAATATTTGATATTACACACCAATTCCATCTTGAAAATAGAATTTGTTTGGATTTACTTCCCTGACTCTTTTGCTCTTCACTCCTCTTTAACAAGCCCTATGGATAGCAGGAAAGAGGAGATGTGGTATATTTTGATTTTAATGAGGCTTTTGATACTGTCTCACATGGTCTTCCCATGAACAAAGTAGGGAAATACAACCTAGACAGAACTTCTATAATGTAGATGCAAAGCTGGTTGGAAAACTTTTCCTACAGGGTAATTATCAGTGGTTCACAGTCAAATTTCAAGGGCATATCAAGTGAGATCCCTCAAGGTTCAGTTCTGGCTCCAGTTCTGTTCAATATCTTCATCAATGATCTAGGTACTAGCAGAGGCTATGTCTACACTAGAGAGCCCAGGTAAGTTAACTTATTAAGGTTGACCTAAAGTTAACTAATATTAAGTCAACTTAGAGAGTCCCCATTTGTTTAAGTCGACTGTAAAGTCAGCTTAAGCCAGGGGACTCATTTAAAGTCAACTTAATGGAGTCAACTTTAAATGGCTCTCCTGCCTTAAGTTAAGTTGACTTAACCCTTAAAGTCAGTTTTAACAGTGAGAATTATTAGATCAACTTAAGCAAGTGCTTAAGTCAACAATGAACTCCAAATATGACCCTGGAATTGCTTAAGTCAACCTAAGCCTCCAGTGTAGACATACCTGGAGAGAGTACATTTATAAACTTTGTGGATGAAACCATGCTGCAAAGGTTTGCAAGCATTTTGGAGGATAGCATTAAAATTCAAAATGATCTGGAGAAACTGGAGAAATGGTCTGAAGTAAACAGGATGAAATTCAATAAGGAGAAATGTAAAATCTCCACTTAGCAAGGAACAATCAGTTGCACACATATAAAATGGGAAATGGAGGAAGAAGTAACATAGAAAGCACTCTGGAGTTCATAGTGGATCATAGGCTAAATGAGTTAACAGTTTAAAACTCCTGCAGAAAAAGCAAACATTTCTCTGGGATGTGTTAGCAGGAATGTTGTAAGCAAGACATAAGTAATTCTGTGCTCTTCCACACTGATTAGGCCTCAGCTGGAGTACTGGCTCCAGTTCTGGGCACCACATTTCAGGAGAGATATGGACAAACTGAAGAAAGTCCAGTGAAGAACAAAAATGATTAAAACTCTAGAAAATATGGCTTACGGAAGAAGATTGAAACAACTGAATTTGTTTAGTCTGAAGAAAAGATGATGGGGTAGAAGGGACATGACAACAATCTTCAAGAATATAAAAGGTTGTTACTCAGAGGAGGAATTAAAATTGTTCTCCTTAACCTGAGATGGGACAAGAAGCAATGGGCTTAAATTGAAACATTAGTTTAGAAAAATTTCTTGTCAGGCTGGTTAAGCACTGAAATAAATTGCCTAGAGAAGCTGTGCAATCTCCATCATTGGAGATTTTTCAGCACAGGTAGACAGAGATGGCCTAGATCAGTTATTCCTAACCTGTAGCCCCAATGCCAAAAGTGGCCTGCACAGTTTTTCAAAGGGGCCCACCACTCCCCTCCTTCTTTATGCAGAAGGGAGCCACTGCCTAAGAATCCAGGCAGAGCATGTTGCCATGGGGCCACAAGACCAATGCATACTGCTTGCAGCAGCTAAGGAGATGGAAGACCAGTGCTTTCTTTCCCCTGGCTGCAGCAAGGAGTAGAGCCTGGGTCCACAGGCACTAGAATCCCTGTTGGTGCTAGAATGAGAGGAGCACTGGTTTCCCATCCCCATGGCTGCAGCAGAAAGAAGCCACTGCTTAAGGTACCCACGCGGCATACACAGGAGTAAAGGATGCTTGTGGTTTCCCAGCTGCAGCCAGGAGACCGGAGATCACCAAGGAAGCCGCTTCCTCACTGAACTTCTGTCTGGCTGCAGCAAGGGAAGGATGGCAGAGCAGCCAGGACCTACCATGCTTGAGGAGAGGGGCAGGACTCTAAAAATCTGTGCCTTCAAGTGTGTCACCCACCATGACTTAGCTTGAGTGCTTTGTCTGTGATTGTGTGATATATTATGAATAATTTGTAGGTATAAAACAGTGAATGTAAAAATGAGCACAGTACCATCAAAATGTTTGCTTAAAATATGCAGCTATTTGTAGTCCCAATGGCGTACATATCAATACGGTTTTTTATGAGTTGACTGACTGGTGGCCCTTCAGGATTGTAAAAATGGTATTTGTGGCCCTGTAAGGGAAACCACGGGACATCACTGTCCAGTATAGAGAGTTGCACTCCACTTGGACTGAAAAGTGCCTGCACACATGCATGTTGACCTGTTCATTGCCTTGTTTGTGAGTGCACTGATTACCTGAGGACATGCACATCTACTTGTTTACAAGCATGTTCATCTTGTGACCCCTGTAAGCCATGCAATGACAGCAAAGCCTACGAGCTTACGTGAGTATATCCTATGGTTAACCAGTAGCTCCCCATGCCCAATTAACCCTATGTAATTGTAGGTAAGTCCAAGGCATGGTGGACTTCATCGACCAACCATGAAGCTGCAGCCAGTGCCTCAGAAACAACACCCAAGAGCCCGTCCACTACCTTATTGTGGTCCCCTGCTGCAGAAGGGACACAAGCATTCTACCTCTACAATAAAATATCTTTTATTCTATCACTTGTGATCACGTTGTCACTGCCCAATCCAGATCCTGTTTACACCACCCCCTTTAGGCTACAGACCCTTGAGTCAAAAAGGGTGGAAACCTCAGGGAACTGGACTCTGATCTTGCAAGGTCCTTGGCAGTCCTACTGTTCTATGATTAAACCAAGGCAGCCCCACTGAGAGATCTAGCTACTGTGTTCTCCCATCCTGGCCATAGGATATCAAAGAGCTAGATCTAATGTACTCCATAACAGAGCCACTCCCCAACTGCTTGCTCTGAGTGACCAGGGACTGTTATCTATTCTCCATTCACAGTTATGCTCTCCTTGCTTGTTTCATAAGTCTTTCATAATTCCTGGTGATCTAAAGAAATATATCTTTCTTTGACTTTTGTTTCAGTGTGGGGGTAGGAAGTATTTCTCTCTCTCTTTAGCCAGGATTGGGGGGGGGGGCGCATGCGAGGTCTAGTCTTTTGAGCTTGAGCAAATGACCCAGAGGAGGTTGAAGTTATACAGGTCTGGAGAGCTGTCATGAACAGTAGTGGATTCCTAATTCCACTGGATGTCTCACTTTCCACTGGGAGTAGCTCCACCTGAATTTACAATGTCAGAAAACAGGGCAAGAGTCCCCTCAGGTGGGGGAACAACTCCCTAGTCCCTTCACAGCATGACACCATGTGCCTGCAAGCAGGAATAAATTAAAGCCTGCTGCAAATTACAGAGAAGCACAGGAGATAGTTTCTCTTTGACATGCCAGCTTAGCCACCATAGGAAACTGCTGCACACCAAACACACTCACTGTGCTCCTCAGAACCATATGGCAACCACCAGATCAAGCTTTTGAGGGAGTGAGCGGGCTAGCCTGGGCACAGCCTAGCTTCACCTCTCTTGAGTGAGAAATGGCACCAGCCTCCAACAGAGCCTTCAGGGAATGAATGACTTACAAGGGCTGTCAGTGTCCTGGAAAAGGGCAGCCCCTGAGCAGGTTCCTCCCAGTTAGAGCCAAGGGGGCAGCACAACCAACACTCCATTGGGAAGCTGGCCAGGGCATAAGAAGTCATCCTATACACCTGAGCCAGCAGCTGGCTACTCCCAGGAAGGTAAGACAGTCTATTGGTTCTGGGAGCTGGAGTCCCAGCAGGGATAGGCAGCAGCCACCAGCCCACAGAGCCTGCCCGCAGGGAGATCCATGTGTCTTACCCTGGTGCTGGCCCAAAGGATCTCTTAGAAATACCAAGGACTGAACCTGGACCTTATAACAAAAGATGCATCTCATCACTGAGCTACTTCTCCCAGCATAGCCAAAGCTTCTTTTATGCATGAAAGATACAGTGAGGTTAAAAACAAAAGAGGAAAATAAAAGAACCAAGTATCCAAAAAACAATGAAATTGATTGAAACTCCAATACAGAGTATTCAGCATAATGTACAAAAGAGATGAACCAATCCAAAGCAATAAAGAAAAGGGTTAAGAGACTTTCGAGACAGCTGCTGTTGGCACTCCCAATATGCTGCAGACCCAGGATGAAATATGCATACTGTCACACCTAACATCTTCTGAACTTTTTCGATTATACCATATGTTGGAAACACACATCTGTTCCTTATTCTGAATGGACAGTGTGCACCTTAAAGAAGAAATTCAAGGAATCCACAGGGTAGAAAGCTGATTAATGCGGAGTGTGCTGTGTGCATTTCTTAGTCCAATGCCAAGTATCTGATTCACATTGTCATCTTGGTTGCAATGTTCTTTAGTTCCACTGCTCTGTGCCTGGAAATTGAACAATCGTTTACCGCTAACAGCAACAAAATTTCTAGCACGCATCTCAAGAGACAAAGGCAGATAAGCTTTGCAGTGAAATACCAAGCTTATAGAAAAAGTATGTCATCCCTTTTGCTGGGTTAGTCTTATCTTGGTATAATTTGTATTTAAAAAGGGAAAGAAAACTAGATTTCACAACAATCATGCATACAAATCATGCATAACAATGAAAGGTAAACAAAAAGTCTGATTGGACTGCTGCTGATTTCAATAAAAATGTGCATTTGCATGAGAGGTCAACTGAGCATAATTTTTACAACACATAGCACTAAAAGATCACACTACAACATATAATGTTAAGTGCTGTCACTCTAGATCAGTGGTTTCCAGACTTTTTTTTCTTGGTACCCAGTTGAAGAAAATTATTTCTGTCTGCAACCCAACAGTTAGGGTATTTTCGCATATAGTCTTTAAATCAAAATAATGCAGATTATTTCTATTTGAAAGATTGCAGGTCCACACTACATTTCCTTATCTCAAGATAAGGAGCTTCCTTATCTCACAACAAGGAAAGTCATTTTGATATAATAATACCTAGCATTATATGGAAATGATGCTTAAATTGAAACTATTTCAAAATAATGCAGTATGGACATGTTATTTCAATTTAACTGTTATTTCAAGTTAACACTTTTGACTTTCTCCTTCCCAGGGTGCTGTCCTTTTTCTATATATTAGGTGGGGGCATGGACCTTCTAGGGGGCCATCTTGCCACATCCCGCATGGTGCCCATCTCTTAGACTGAACTAGCAAGTCCTGTCCATGGACATCCTAGTTCGATTTGAGTTTCCAGGGGGGACATGTTAAATTGATTTAACTTAAAATCAATTTAATTCTTTTTATACTGATTTTATTAAACTGATTAACTTAAATCACTTTAACTGCCTAAGTGTGGACATAACCTTACATCTTTCAGCAATGCATTCCAGTGCCTGAGGGTTTGTGACCCAGTAGTGGGTCCTGACCCTAAGTTTGACAACCATTGCTCTAGATAGACTTTCCTGCTTCCAACGTCTTGACAAAAGGTCCACTTTTCAATAGCATCTTATCTCTAACTATTTCCTAATCCTCTGGCACATAAAGAGTGTATTTTACATTGGATAGGATCTCAGTAACAGTGGCTTTTCCCCAGAGACCTATTTTTTCCCTATTATACAAGTAATTCTTATTTAAGGAAACAGGACTTGCTCATTCTTCTAAAGGGAAAAAAATCAGGCCTTGTATTAAATTAAGGAAAATCAGGTGAGGTGATCTCTGAAAGCCATCAGATCTTGAAGGAACTCTCAACCATACAACAGTAAGAGTCACCATGCATAGCTGCTGCTAGCAAACTTCTAGCTTGATTTCTCTGGGCTGGATGTAGGGAAATTACCCGTAAGAGATGGTTGAAAAACAGGTCACCATCACAGAGAGAAGAAAAAAAAAAAGCAAGGAGTCTTGTGGCACTTAAAGACTAACATTTATTTAGCACATAAGCTTTTGTGGGAGAAAATCTTACTTCATCAGACGCTTTGAAAAGAGGGAACTTACAGAATTGGATGAGAATAAATGCAAGGGGGTATAAGACATGAGATTAGGTCATACTGCAACAGCAAATCAGAGGACATTTGTAAGGATTCAAACTCTAGAGAACAGCACACAGAGGGAGGGTGAAGTCAAATTACCTGTTATAATGTGAAAAGAATTCATAGTCACGATTCAGCCCTGCTTTCTCACAATCTAGCCTGCATATTATTTGAATTTTGGCTCTATTTCTCTTTGAAGTCTTGATGTGCTATTGATTTTCTTGAGGACCATTATTAACAAATCATCAATGGAGTGATTAGGAAGATGGAAGTGCTCAGCAAATAGGGATTTCTGTGTGAGTTGTGATTTCGGACATCAGTTTTGTGTGCATTTATTCTTCTGTGCAGGGAATGTCCTGTTTGCCCAATGTATAAGGCATGGGGTCATTTCCAGCACATGATGGCATAAATCACATTAGTGGGTGAGCAGGTGAAGGACCCATTGATGGAGTAGCTGGCTTGATTAGGTCCTGTGATGGTGTCTTTAGATATGTGGACAAAGTTGGCAGCATGGTTTGTTGCAGAGATATGTGCCTGCTTTAGTGTTTCTGTTAGGACTGTAGTTGCTGGTGAGCATCTGTTTAAGGTTCAGGGGTTGTCTGTAAGCAAAGAGAGGTCTGTCTCCCAAGGCTAGAGAGAGTGAGGGATCATCTTTTAAAATAGGCTGGAGGTCCTTAATGATCTGTTGCAGAGGGCTGACTTGAGGGTTGTATGTAGTGACCAGTGGCTTTCTATTGTTTTCTTTTTTGGGGCCTTTCCTATAGTAGTTGACTGCAGGGTACCCATCTGGCTCTGTCAATCCGTTTCTTTACTTCTCCAGGTGGGTACCATAGTTTTAAGAAAGCTTGATAGAGATCCTGAAGATGTTTGTCTCTGTCTGAGGGATCAGAGCAAATGCGGTTATATCTCAGGGCTTGGCTGTAGACAATGGATCTTGTGGTGTGTTTAGCATGGAAGCTCAAGGGATGTAGATAACTATAGTGATCAGTAGGTTTTTGCTTTAGAGTGGTGTTTATGTGTCCATCCCTAACTTGTACTGTAGTGTCCAGAAAGTGGAACTCCTGTGTGGAGTGTTCCAGGCTCAATGGGATTGTGGAGTGGAAATTGTTGAAATCTCTGTGGAAATCTTCAAGAGCATCCCTGCCATAGGTCCAGATGATGAAGATGTCATCAATATAGCGTAAGTAGAAGAGAGGTGCTTTGGGATGAGACTTGAGGAAACGTTTTAAGTTGCCCATAAAAGCATTGGCATACTGTGGGGCCATGCGGCTACCCATAGCAGTGCCACTGACTTGGAGGTATAAATTGTCCTCAAATCTGAAATGGTTGTAGGGGAGCACAAAGTCACAATGTTCAGTCACAAGCTATACTGTGACATCATCTGGGACGGTTCATCTAATAGCTTGTATTCTATCCTTCCTTCACCTGCTCATCCCCTAATGTGATTTATGCCAGAAATGTACCCACACCTTATACATTGGGCAAACAGGACAGTCCATACGCAGAAGAATAAATACACACAAAACTGACATCAGAACTCGCAAGACAAAAAAAAAAACAAAAAAAATTGCTGAGCACTTCCATCTTCCTAATCACTCCATTGATGATTTGTTAACGACGGTCCTCAAGAAAATCAATGGCACATCAAGACTTCAAAGAGAAATAGAGCCAAAATTCAAATAATATGCAGATTAGATTGTGTGAAAGCAGGGCTGAATCGTGGCTATGGATTCTTTTCACATTATAACAGGTAATTTGACTTCACCCTCCCTCTGTGTGCTGTTCCCTAGAGTTTGAATCCTTACAAATGCTCTGATTTGCTGTGGCAATATGACATGATCCCTTGTCTTATACTCCCCTGCATTTATTCTCATTCCAGTTCTGTAAGCTCCCTGTCTTTAAACTGTCTAACAAAGTGGGATTTTTCTTCCACAAAAGCTCATGCGATAAATAAATCTGTTAGTCTTTAAGTGCCACAAGACTCCTTGCTTTTTTTTTTTTTTTTTTGCGCGCTTTACTGGACTAGCACAGCTGCCCCCTTGGAACATTACAGGGACAATTTTCACACAAATTTGATCCCTTTGTTGTTGTTGTTGAAATGTTAACCAAAAGGGGGAAAAAATTCCAGTTCAGAATTTCACAGTTGTGTAACCAGATATATGTTGTTGAAATAAAAAAAAGGGGGGGGGGGATTTTACATTTGCAAAAGTCAAGTTTGTCAGAAATGTTGGTCAAAAATATAAGTCAGATATTTTCACTTAGCTCTAGTTACTCTAAATAAAGAGTTCACAAACATAAAAAAAACCTTTCCATTTTTTAACCTACTCTAACTATTTTTATGCAGCATTGTTGTAACCATGCTGATCCCAGGATACTAAAGATACAAGATGAGTAAGGAAACACTTTTTATTGGACCAACTTTTGTTGGTGAGAGACAAGATTTTGAGCCTCCACATAGCTTTTCTTCAGGTCCACAGAAGCTGGTCCAGTACAATTTTCCCTCTAAGCTGCTGATGCAGCTGAGAAATTTATGGTGCATACTGCATGGCAATTTTTAATGCCTAACACCCCCCCCCAGCCAGCCCAATCCCTAAACCTCCTGCCCCCACTCTCCCAGTCACCCTCCAGCAGGCCCAATGCCATCTTTCCCACAACCCGCAGCACCCTTAACTGGCCACCAGCTGCTCCTCCGGCCTGGAGGAAGAGTTTCTGAGCATGCTCAGTCGGTGCTTCTCGCAACATCAGTTTTAAAAATTCCCAGCTCCAGGGAAGCTCTTAACCAGCTGGAAGAGTCTTTCTTCCGGCCGGGTAGGGGCCGTGGCTGCCAGGAATGCCAGGACAGTGGCATTCCCTGCATGGCTCAATGGCAGGGGCTGCGCCCCACACTGCCGCTCAGTTTACAGGGAACACTGGTCCAATAGAAGAAGATATTGCCTCACCCATCTTGTCTCTCAAATTACTTCAGACACATACACAGGGGAAAAAAAACCAGCCACCGATCACTGCTCCTTGAACCCTACACAGTGCATGGGTACAGAAGTACCTTCTGGGAAGGTCCTATAAATGAAAGAGTGCACAGAATTAAGGAGATTTAGGAGTGAAAGATCTATTTTACCTTTCTCTATCTGATAATATGCATTTATCCCTGGAGTGAGAGAGCTTGAGACAGAACTTCAGTGTAAAGACTGAAAGGATGTGAACTGTTTAGTTTAGAAAGCAGATGATAACAGGGAATATGAGAAGGATACAAAGTAATGACTATTATAAAGAAGGTAGATCTGCTTGCTAGAAATATCAGAACTAGAAAGTTCCATTCTGTGGGAAATTCTGATATTTCATTCCAATTAAATATGAAAACAAGAAATTTCAAAATTGCCTGCAAAAACAAAGTTTTTGAAAGCTACATAAGTGTTTCTCCACTTACCGTCATACTCTTTCCATGTTGCCCAGACCATCCAGCTGGAGTGACTGCACCTTGTCTCTTAGGCTATGTCTACACTAGCAAATTAGTCTGGACTAAGGAGGCTTAGTCCAGACTAATTTAATCTATGGCTAGGCTTTCCCCAGTCCAAACTAAGAAATTTCTTAGTCCGCACTAAGGAAAGCTTAATTTGAACTTGTAAGTACCGGGGTTTAGTCTGGATTTAAGCGCTTAGTTTGAACTTTAGTTCAGACGAGATCGGGCGTGTTCAAACTACACATGGGCAAGACTCAGAGTAATGCTTCGTTTGAACTAAAGAAGTTCAACCTACGGTGGTTGGTTCAAACTAACCATGTGTTCTAGTTTGAATTAAGAGTCAGTTTCAACTAAGCTCGAACCTCTTAGTTTGGACTAGCAAGTCCAAACTAAGTTCGCCAGATATAGACATAGCCTTACTGGCCATTTAAATGTCTGTGATCTCCATTACAATAAATGGGATCTGCCTCACTAGTTACATTCAGGGCAAATGCATATGGTATCTGATTCAAAATCCACCAAAGTCAATGAAAAGACTCTAACTGACCAAAGTGCTCTAGATAAGAATTACTCTTTTTTTCCCCTTAACACTTATTACTGATTCAACTTACCATAAAATGGAAACTGTTCATATGTTGATGAATGGACTGAAAAGTCCCTCACTTCTACAGTAGCTGTCATCTTTTCATGTGCTGTTTTATCACTCGCTAAAGCAATACTGCTTAATGAGTTACCACGGACACCCTTATTCCCTCATGGATGGGCTACTGTCCGGGACTCTTTTTGGAAGAAGCAGAACCTCACGAGGTCACGGACTTTGACACACCTGGCCTCTTTGGGATCCATACAGAGAGATGGCCAAACAGCCCTGCTCCTTCAACCATGGTGCAAGGGGAAAAAAATAGCTTTTTAACTATCCATAATGTAAAGATTAAAGAGCCCAATAGTTCCATTTCAGGCTTACAGTTCCCATTTTGTAGTAAGTAAAATAAAAGGTTTATAAAACTTATCAAAATAAGTTAGTGTGACATTTTCCTCTGTGAGTGTGCATCTTTTTTCATATAAAATCTCTTATTCAAATAACAAACATTTGGTAATGTATTACACAATTAACATTCAGATATTTTACAGGATGAAATGAAGTCATTTATGGAAATAAAATGTGTATACATTGCTATTTGCATAAGAGATAATTTTCTTTTTCCTGCAAAATGTAATTTTTTCTTTTTATACTTTCTTCATTAAGATAATGACAGATAGTCAAATTATTTATTGCAAATAAATGGGGCTGGTGAAGTCAAACCTATTTCCTTTCTAAGAGTCATTTGTGGACCAATCCTGTTTTCTGCTAATGTATTTTTCATTTGCAAGTATTCACGGAATAATTTATGTGTACAAATTTCAGCCTATGAGATTGTTTATTTTGATTGTTCCCTACTCACTATCCAAGGTGTTTGACAGGTCTCCTAAGTCATGCAACATTAATTCTGTTCCCTAAATGGATTAATGAAACTTGGAAAACATGAAATCAGCAGATGAAAAACAACAAAACATAAATAATGAACAGCAAATCTTGCTCTCTGTTTAAACCTGAGATTTTTGCTGAGCTCTGCTCCTTAGCAGCTGATATTATCCCACCACATGGCACATCAGGAAACGTATGAAAACTCTCTAACGAAGTGTTAGGTCAATATTAAACTTCACTGAAAAACTACATTTAAAATAGGTATGCCACTTCTACACCTGGATGCCTCTCAAGATAATTTTACACAGATCTATGCCAAGATCTACAGGCTTTTGACTCTTTTTTTAGTCTATTCTTTGGTTTTTGTTTATTTGGTCTTATGCTTCATTCTTCCTTGACTTTTCATTTCACTTTAGGATTACCCTAGTATAGTCAATCAAAAATAAAAACCCTTCATTTTATGCTTAGTGGTTTTATAGTATATAGGAACAGGGAATTCTCTCTTTAAATAGTTTGAGCCTTTCTAGTAATTCTCACACTGGCTTAGAAGTCACCAGAATTTCTGGACAAGCAGTGCACATATATAGCTAAGCCTTGCAAGTTGCATATAGTTCAAGAATGTTATTTGAATCCCACTTTTCCCGTGTTGTTCCTTCATATTATATATATATAACTAACAGCAGTGCATGAACGCCTAGCAGCACAGATGAACCAGCTGCTAGCAGCAGGCTCCCACCCAGACTGGCTAACACAAGGAAGGACAGTGCTGATCATGAAAGACCCCCACAAAGGAACAGCACCATCCAACTACCATCCAACTACCAGCCAATAACCTGCCTCCCCACAACATGGAAAGTCCTATCAGGCATCATAGCCGCCAAGCTACAGGACCACATGGGCCAGTACCTGAGCACAGCTCAGAAGGGCATTGGGAACAACACCAGAGGCTCAAAACACCAGCTGCTCATAGATAGAGCAGTCGCCCAAGACTCAAGGTCTAGACAGACCAATCTGAGCACAGCCTGGATTGACTACAGGAAAGCCTACGACTCAATGCCGCACACATGGATCTGTGAATGTCTGGCGCTATACAAAGTCAACAGGACACTAAGGACCTTCCTCAAGAACTCAATGGGACTGTGGAAGACAACACTGGAAGTCAACTCAAGACGGCTTGCACAAGTGGCCATCAAGTGCGGCATATACCAAGGTGATGCGCTGTCCCCGCTGCTGTTCTGCATTGGCTTGAACCCCCTCAGCCAGATAAATCACAAAGACTGGCTATAGATACAAGTTCAAGAGTGGAACTACCATCAGCCACCTCCTCTACATGGATGACATCAAGCTGTATGCTAAGAATGAACGAGACATCAACTCGCTAATCCACCTGACACGGATCTACAGTGAGGATATTGGGATGTCATTCGGACTGGAGAAGTGTGGCCGGATGGTAGTAAAGAGAGGAAAGGTAGTCAAGACTGATGGGGTGGACCTACCAGCAGGCCACATAGCAGACATACAGACCAGCTACAAGTACCTTGGCATCCCACAGTCACATGGGACTCACGATGAGGAGGCAAGGAAGACAGCAACATCCAAGTACCACCAAAGGATAAGACAGGTCCTGAAGAGCCAGCTCAATGGGAAGAACAAGATCCATGCCATCAACAGGTACGCCCTGCCAGTCATCAGATACCCTGCCGGTATAGTGAGCTGGCCAAAGGAGGACATGGAGGCTGCCGATGTGAAGACCCGGAAGATCCTCACAATGTACGGAGGTTTCCACCCCAAGTCCAACACCCAGAGACTGTACTCCAGCCGGAAAGAAGGCGGACGGGGGTTGGTGAGTGTCAAAGCCACTGTCCTGGATGAAACCCAGAGCATCCAGGAGTACATCAGTAAGATGGCACCCAAAATGAGCTGCTGAGAGAATGCCTGAGGCAGCAGCAGACATGGGAGGAAGATCAAGCAGAAGAAATGCCATGGCAAGACAAGACCCTGCATGGGATGTACCATCGACAGATAGCTGAGGTGGCTGACATTGGGAAATCCTACCAGTGGCTGGAAAAGGCTGGACTAAAAGACAGCACTGAGGCACTGATCATAGCGGCACAAGAACAGGCACTGAACACCAGATCCATTGAAGCAGGGGTCTACCACACTAGACAGGACCCACGGTGCAGACTGTGCAGAGAGGCCTCAGAGACAGTCCAACACATAGTGGCAGGATGTAAGATGCAGGCAGGAACAGCATACACTGAACGGCATAACCAAGTAGCTGGCATTGTGTACAGGAACATCTGCACAGTGTATGGGCTAGACCCTCCCAAGACCAGATGGGAGATCCCACAGAAGGTCGTGGAGAATAACAGGGCTAAGATCCTGTGGGACTTCCAGATCCAGACAGACAGGCAGGTACTGGCCAATCAACCAGACATCGTGCTAATAGACAAGGACCAGAAGACAGCGGTGGTGATAGATGTAGCAGTGCCAAGTGACAGCAACATCAGGAAGAAGGAGTATGAGAAGCTGGAGAAGTACCAGGGCCTGAAAGAGGAACTAGAGCGGATGTGGAAAGTGAAGGCCAAAGTGGTCCCGGTGGTGGTAGGAGCACTCGGGGCTGTAACTCCGAAACTGGGAGAGTGGCTCCAACAGATCCCAGGGACAACATCAGAGCTCTCTGTCCAGAAGAGTGCAGTGCTAGGAACAGCTAAGATACTGCACAGAACCCTCAAACTCCCAGGCCTCTGGTAGAGGACCCGAGGTTGAGGATGACACATACCACCCATAAGGGTGAGAAGGGAATTTTTTTTTATATATTATATATATATATATTGGGTGAAGAACAAAAGACAATTGTAGCAATGGTGAATCTTAAGAAGATGTGAATTTGGATCCAATGTGGATAAATTTCAAATGCTAATTCAAAATTCTGGATGCAGAGGAGTCTACAAAACTCTCAGAATGAACTCAGTAGAACAAGCTGGCTCCTAAGAATTCCAGTTCTTCTATACCAGTTAATGCAGAGGAGCAGAGTAGAAGCCTCAGAAAAATAACAGTTGAATTAAAAACACTTCACCTGAGCAAAGGTTCAATTTCAAGTGCACATTTAAGTAGGTCTGGGTAGGAATATAACACCAACCAGTTCACCCAGCCACATTTTGAATTCGATCCTGCAAGGTACTAAATACTCGACCCTGAGCCTGCAAAGTAAGCAAGCACATGCTTGCTTAACAAAAAAGGTACTGACTTGGAGACTATTCATATGTTTAAAGTTGAACACGTGCTTACATGTGTAGGAGAAACTGTAGAAGCATTTAGGTATTGGCTCGAGCCCTAACGAAGCAATTCAGGAAAGTGGGCCTGAATGGCATGCACACTGGGCATGAATTGAAGCAACCACGATAATCTCATCAAAATTGGCACAAAATAAGCTGAAGATGAGAATGTACTTAGAAATGGTTAAAGATGAAAATATACTTGGAGAAAGGTGGTGTTAGCCTGGTTTCATAAGGAGGAATACTGTGCCTAAGTGACCTGTGCAAAAGAGAGGTTTGGTCAAATCATGACACCTTGA
Organism: Podocnemis expansa; assembly: GCA_007922195.1. NCBI lineage: Eukaryota > Metazoa > Chordata > Testudines > Podocnemididae > Podocnemis > Podocnemis expansa. The sequence continues at coordinate 23,640,505 of ML682018.1, forward strand.
TGGATGGTGATGCCCAGGGACCTATTAAATTAAGGGGTGGTATCAAAGGAGGGCTGCACAGGTCAATTAATGTGAAGGCAGATAAAGGAATAAAAGTAGGAGCCCCAGAGCCCAAACGTCGTGCAGCCGAGAGGGTGACAGCCATTCCTGCTGTCAGTTGAGCTCTCACATTGCATTAACAGCACCAATGCTGCCAACAAATCTGTTGATATGGATTGTTTGTCATAGTGCTATGTGGCAATAAAGCCTAGCCTGGCACCTTCATTTCTACGAAGATCCGTGGTCGTGTTGATTTCCTCAATCGTGAGTGTTACCTCAGTTTATTCATGCACGTATTCACACATGCAACCAAACTGATATCAGCTCCAGACACAAAACACTGATAAGAACACATCTTGCCTGACGTGCCTAACCACACTCTGCCCGGCATACCACAACATGTTTTGCTGGATCAGGATCAGAGCACTCAGAACTTTGCAGGATTGAAACTAACTGTACCAGCAATATAAACTTTGATTCCTTGTTCCCATATTCCACCCTATTTTTAAATGGTTGGTGCTACACAGTATATGGTTGTAAATAAAGAGCTCTTTTCATGTTTTTTTTTCCACCATACAAATACTCTGGTCTGATTTACAATATTGTCATAAGTCTTAGAAAAACTTGTGTTACATTTTCTCTCTCTTTTTTCCTTTTTTGGTCCATGTAATAGAAATTTTTATAATAGAAGTATTTAATAACTTTGATATTGACTTCTTTTTGCAGTCCACACAAGATTAACAGTCCCTTGAGGGACACATTGACATTGGCTTTTGTTTAGCCAATATTTACCTCTTGGGTCAATAAATCTTGATGCTGTGCTCAGCGGAAGTCGATATCACCTTATTATAGTTAAAATAAGAATTACTGAGCTAGAATATGAATTCTATAGTGGTGCTTGCCAACACCATGGCTAAGGATCTGTCAAAGTTTCCATTATAAATTTGTTTTTGCTGGTATTTATAATTCACTAAAACTTGTCCCATACTAAAAAAAATATCATCCAAAGTCTCAGCTAGATACCAAGCCTATTTATAAAAAACCAGCAATGAAACATGAGTTTAAATGTTCATGAGTGAATGGAAATCTAGCAGCTTGGAATTCTTACCATATAACTCTCTCTCTCTCTCTCTCTCACACACACACACACACACACACACACACACACCTTTTCATGCCCTAAATTCAGCTACCACAGAAGTCAATAGAAGGATCAGGGCCTTAATACATAGGATGCAGTAGGCCCCTTTGTCCAGTTTTAGATTTATTTTGAGGATGGAAAATTTAGGAACTCAAGGGATTCACAATGGGCCACAGAAACTTTTGCTAAGGTTAGTTGGAATGAGCACCCAAACAGCATGGAGGTCAATTCATGATCCTCTAAAAGCTATTCTATAGTCTAAATGGAATGGATTGCTGATCTCAAGTCCTAGAGCATGAGGGTCCACATCATAACTGACACTAAACTGAAGCCCTTTACCGAATGAACACAAAAAACGAACTAGTATCTCAGTGCCATACATATCCTGAAGATGGCCCTGAGCTGCACAATACCTGATGTTAACAGCTGAGATTTTCAGGATAGATTTTCTTTTGATCCAAAATCTATTTTTCTAGATCTACAGTTGTATGCTGAACACTTCCTGAAGTTCATAAGGTAGTCAAAAGATCAACGGGCCCAATTCGCAGTGATTCAGTGAGCTAATGTTTTTCTCAGATACTGCCATCCTCTGCACTAAAACTAGTTTTCCTTAAAAAAGGAAGTATCTAACCCTCACATGTACAGGGATAGCCTAAATATGAACCAATGCAGTATGGTTTGCCAGAGTCCGTAAATGTAAGGCATTGGAAGAATAAGGTCTATTTTTGGCAACCGTATTTAGGTAGAATGCAGTGATATTTATAAACCAGGATGCATATCTGAAACTTAACAAGTGCTTTCTTCAAAGGGAAAACTAAAATGATTAATGTAGGTCCAAAGCACACCCCTGCATGGGGAGAGGGGGTCCAGTCATTATGACTGATCAACAGTGCCATTCCCTGAGGCCTGAGAGGCAACAAGATGGAAGGATCACTAAAGGATGTGGGGAGATGACTAGACCCCACAAAATAACTGCGGAATTTTTGTTCAATGACTATCTGTTAGAGAAGTCCAATCCAAGATGGTTCAAAATCTGCAGAGAAAGGCAAGTAATATAGACAAAGAGGCACAAGAGAAATTACTATAAATTTTCATGTTTACAATAGTAAGATTTTGTTCAATTTCCTAAGCAAATGAGCAAATGGAAAGGAGAGGGGGAGGCACAGAGTGCAACAAAGAGCCTGAAACAATTTCCCTAGAAAGCTTCAATTCAGTGAAATTATTTAACTCTGAAACCTAACAACAATCATTTCAAATATTTGTAGTTATTCCACTGCTGGTTAACACACAGAATAGAAGAGACAAGATGTCGTATCATAAGATCTGAATTATCTCTTGTGAGTGGCATTTTATCTTGGTGGGACTTTGAGTTATGTCCAAGTCTGCTAAGAATACCACTACCATTTTTCCCCCAGTTCAATCCAAGATCTTCAGATCCAGGTATTAGTTCTGGGCCCACTTCTACCAAACAATCTCCTAGCATGTTTACAGCTCACTGTACAATAACTGTTTAATCCAATTATATTCAGAACTCAGGTGAAGGTTGTAGAGTAGTTTCTTATTTAGTTAGAATTAGGCTGTCTGCTCCTACTCCTCTCACTTATGGATCAGGCCCGGCTGCACAGCTTGGTTGCTATCAACTTCATCTTTATCGCTCCATGTTCTGCTCATCCAGCAATAAGAAACTCCTAAAGAGGTCTCAGGCAGCGAGTGGCAATATAACCAGTATCAAGCCTGCTACATTTCTTACAAGTATTTTCATATCCGATGCCTTGATTGCCCTGTGATAAGACACTTGACCCTTTGCCCACCGATCAGGTTCATAATGAAGACAGACCCAAGTTTCATGTTTAGAAGTTCCACAAAGTACAGGGCAGGGGTGGGAGGAGATGGTGAGCCCTTACATGAAAAACAGAGTTCCATAGGAGTACATCTACACTGGAGCCTTAGGTCAACTTAAGGAAGGTTAAGTCAACCCATGGACTCCTGTGGCCACACTGGGCTTTTATTAAGTCGACTTAAGCACTTCCTTAAGTTGACTTAACACAATCTCTTAAAGTCAACTCAACACTTAAATTGACCTTATTAAGTTGACTTAAGCCAGTGCAGATGGGGAAAGCCCTTAAGTTGACCTAATTGGCCTCCATGTAATGCAAAAGAGCACCCAGGATCTTTTCAAGGGGAAAAAGGCAATGTGCTGCATTTATATAAGAGACAAAATCAATACCTATCCTAGTACTACACTCACACACACATACATACATGCACCCAAACACACCAGTAGATGTTCTGCAGTTGATAGTTACCAGTCCTGGTCGTGGCTTGAGACTGCAGCTTGGGTTCATTGCTGGGGGTTGTGGCAGCTACCTGGCTAGGGAAGGTGGGCATGCGGGACAGCAGGGTCTTTGTCGGGCACGCAATGACGCTCCTTTCTTCCAGGTGGTGTGTAGTACAGTTCCCCAAAGCCTTGTGATCTCACCCAGTCTTTTATACAGTTCTGGCTTCAATGGAAGTCTGCTGGGTCACGCCGCTTCTATATGACCATTGATTGCTGGACAATAGCAGATGTAACTTTCAGCTTGTTTTTAAAAGTTTATGAGTGCTGCTGAGTCACACTGTTTCTGTATGACCATTGATTACTGGACAATAGCAGATATGACTTTCAGCTTATTTTTGATGTCTTGATTAAGTTTTTATTGTTTTGTTTCTGGGGTGGATCCTTTTCACACTCTTCAACCTTTAAGATGGAGTTCACATTTCAACAGGACCAACTGGCAGTTTGAAACTAATTCACACATACATACACACCTTGTTTATATCAGCTAGGAGTTTTGTACAAGATGGAGTACAGTGGTCAAAATGGAGTTTCATTTACAATATGGAATATGGCTTAGAAAAATAACTGTTTCGGATATTATAAAGATCAGGTAAGGGTTTGAATACAACTACTAGGGATAAAACAGTTAGGCATGAATTTCCACAACAACATAAGCTGGGAGTGAGTGGCTCAGGGGAAGAGACAGGGGTGCTTCCTCCCCCCCAAAACAAGCAAAGCAAAAGTTCAGCAATCCAGGTCCTGAGCTCCCCAACCAACCAAAGCAGTTGGAAGAGAATGGACCTAACAAAGTTACAAATGGTAACTAACGATGTTACAAATAGTAATTAATTATCAAAGTATTAAAGAGGCCAAACTATAAGCAATTATCAGATCTATAAAGATTGATACAAATAAAGAAATGAATCAAATCTACATTGTTATACAAATGAATCAATACAATGAATGGGTTGAGAGTTATGGTTTTGCTCACATAGTCCTACATCCAGACCCGCTCCCAGAGTTCCTGGCCACCAGAGACAGCTAACCACAATGCACCACTCCTCCATCAACCTAGCACCTGCCTGTGTGGATGCACACAGTTGACAGGAGTTTTCAACATGGACTCTCTAAGGCTATGTCTACACTGACAGCAGCAAAATTGCCACTATCAACCTGGCATTCCAAGAGCACTTAGCAACAAGTATGAACTCGCTGCTGCGCTCCTGGAAATTGGCACCGGAAGTCATGGCCCCCAGGAGATGCAGGGTAAAGCTGACCACAAAGGATTTCCAGCTGGCTTTCCTGAGCGTGTTCCAGTGGCTTAGAAAGTCGCTGGCACTTACACAAGGCATTTTATGTGCCTTGCGTAAATGCCGGTTGATTGCCGCCAAAAAGTGTCCTGAGTGTAGACTAGGGCTAAGTCGATAAGGTTGACTTTAGGTCAACTTAACAGAGACTCCAGTGTAGACATACCCACAAATATTATGCAAGGAGTTAGGTATACACCCTGAAAATACTGTTCTTTGATTCTGTATCACAGCAGAAGTGAAGAAATAGCTCTTCTGTCAGATAACAGTATATTCACCTGTCTCTCTGGCAGGGTGTTAATTACACTTTGTAAAAGAACACAATGGATGCCTATTTACATATGAAATGACTGAAGTCAATAAGGCAGCAGAACACTGGAAAAAAAGCCATGAGTGTTGTACTGTCCGAGTACAGACAATGAACTTCAGGGCCATAAGAATGAAGCAAAGATGACATCTCTCTAACCTGCACCTAAGAAGAAAATGGGCAGTGTCTTTACAGGCATAAAAATGAAATCCCAGCTAGCATTGATTGAAAACCATACCAAAGGCTTTGAGTGAGAAACTTCATTGGCACAGAGATTAACCAAAAAAATAAGTTTAGTCTCTAGAAAGCACATTTTGGATTTTGTGTTATATGCAATATTTTGTTTCCAGGTTCTCCCTCTCATTTGCATCTTTGATAATAAATTTCTTGTTGTTTCACTATAAATTTATCACAGTGCAAGCTGCTGATCCTCAGTGGCTGGACACTGCTTGTGGATAGCAAACCTGAACTTTCTGTGAATGGATAAGGAGCTGGACACTACAGGGCTATGCTCACACATACAGGTTTAATTCCATTTAAGTTAAATTGAATTAAGCTAATTTAAAATAAAATCAGTAAATCAATTCAAGCAAAAAAAAAAAAACAAACAAAAAAAAAAAACAAACACAAACCAAACTGAAATAGCAAATCCGGACACAGGACTTGCTATTTCAATACATGAGAAGGGGACCATAGGAGGTGTGGCAACATCATCCCCTGGTAGGGCTATGTTGCCAACCAATCCCCTACCACTGGCTCTGCAGAGCCAGTGGCAGAGGAAAAAAGCCCCTAGGGCAGAGATGGGGGTGCCCCTCCTCCTCGCCACTTCGCCAGCCACAGGGCAGGGGGCACAAGTCAGGGTGTGCCTGTACCCCTGCCACTGGCCAAGCGGCAGGGGCTGAGCTCCTGGAGCACCCCAGAGCCCCCGTCCCCCCACACCTGGGAAGAGGCAGGGGTACCAGAAGCCCCAAGAGCTCAGCTCCCACCACTCAGCCAGTAGCAGGGGCTTTGGGGTGCTCCTGGAGTTCTGCCCCTCACCACCCTGCAATTCGTCCTGCACCCCTCTCTCTCCCTGCCCAGCGTGCTGATGGGGTGGTGGTGGTTGGGGGGGGGGCTTCCTTCCAGGGTGCATGCACCCTAGCAGGAAAGTCAAACCTGACTCGAAACAGTGCTATTTCAAAATAACATGACCAAATGGCGTTATTTCAAAACAGCCCTTTTCAATTCAAGGGCTATTTTGATTACTCTCCAGGTCTTATTGTTTCAAATTCCCATCCATTGTTTCAAAATAAGGAGCTCCCTCATTTCAAAACAACAAAACGTCATTCAGACGTAACTTTTTTTTAAAAGCAAAACAACGGTCGTTGTTTTGCTTTAAAGAGAACGTGTGGACGTAGCCCAGAAGAACACTTCAAAGGTGCTCGAAGACTGGGATGCAGCTCGTTAAAATCCAAAACAAAATGAGGGCTGGCATTGCCAGGGGAGAGAGCATGGGTGGCTGATAAGCTGGTGGTGTCAGGGAGCTGACACCCAGGTAAGCACAAGCAAACCTTGCTCATGCTGGAGGCAAGAGGTGAACAAAATGACTCACAAGGTGCATCTACTCTGTATGCTTCTTTTTGCAGCATGTGGCATATACAGTCCCCAGCACAGGTATAAGTTGCAGTATAGACAGCATGGCATGGCTTAGGAAAGTAGAGAGCAAACATGTCTCAAGGGGGCGGGGATGTACCTGAGTGCATAACCTACATGGCCCTCTACTTGCCCAACCCATGCTTCCCCATCTGCACTGCTATTTTTAGCAGCCTAGCGTCCCACTGCAGGTAAAAAGGGACAGCTGCAGAGAAAGGATGAGTGCACTCAGAAAAGCTCAGCCTTTTTCCTGCCTCCAGCATGCCAAAGTCTTTCCTCTCCACTGTGCAAGGCACCAGCAGCAGGGAGCACCTTCAACCTTTGCCCAGCACTCAACTCTGCTAGAGCCTGTCATTGATGCGCATAGCTACAACAGCAGAGTGGACACAGCCTGCTTTCCACTGAGACATGTAGTCCTCCCCTTCCCCCCCACCCATATACACCATGTAGACATAGCCACAGACTTTGACATCCTGAGAACAGTCACGCTCCATATGAAAAAACTTCCATATGGAGCCTCACAAAACCAGTGGCTGATCCTTTTTGTTAGGGGAATGTGTTTTCTTTGCATTTAATTTCCAGTGCACTGTCTCTTCTTTTTCTGCAGGGAGAAGAGGGTGTTTCTAAACTGTTTGTTATGGTAAAACATAACATCTTTGAATAGATTTTCCTAGTCAGTTAACCATATTCTTAAGGGAAAACATAAGGTAACATAATTATTAAAGAGCATTCTCAGTAATACCCACATCTTTATTATGTCAGCCCTTTGCCAAAAAAATACGATTGATAGTAAAAAGCACTTACATTTTTTCTTTGCCGAACCAAGCCATCTGCCTCAAATATATTATTTGCCTCTGCTAGAGGAATTCACACATATTTTAAAGCCCCAGAGTAACCATTTGAATGGAAATTGGACACTGCTTGTCATTTGCAAAGCTTTCTTAACTGAAGAGGCTTCACGTTTGTTCAATTATGTGTGTATGTGCAAGGCACATTATGATATTTATCCCAAACCAGTGAGGGCTAGAATAATATTTGAGGCAGATGGCACAGCTGCTGTATTTAGAGAGCTATCCTGGGAAATATATGAAGGGATCAAGGGGACTGCTTGGGGGGGATAAAAAATATTGTAGTATTAAGATCATCATCTATATACATTAGCCATGAGAAGAAGATTCCAATTCCAACCCTCCTTCCCCTAGTCCAGGGAATATTTGATTCACCTGGGTTTCTCCAAGTAGAATTTGTTATTTTAATCCACGAAGCCTGGACTGCTGAAGCATTCAGGGGGTTGCTGTGGGATTTCAGCTCCTTGCTTTAAATGCTAAGGGATTTTGAAAACCTATTTCTGATCCTGGCCCTAATCAGTGCCAGATTTAGACACAAGCCAAGTAAGCCACAGCATAGGGCCTCACATAATGAGATGCCTCTAAGTATGTCAGAGATAACTAAGAAGATATTGATAATGTAGATACGGCCTTTTGCACGATATATGTTCTATTCAGTTCTTTTTCCTTGCATCTTTGCCTATATTATATATATAAAATAATCTAAGTAGACAAGACAAACAAAGAGTGGTAGAAAGGAAGCATTATTGTCCCTAGTTTATAAATGGAGAACTGGGGCACCAAGAGATGTAGTAACTTGCCCACAGCCTAGGGTGAACAGATGTCCAAATTTATAAGAATGGTCCTGATATTTGGGGTTTTGTCTTCTGTGGGCACCTATTACTACCTATCCTGATTTTTCACACTTGCTTTCTGGCACCCTACCACAATCACACCATGAGTCCATGGCAGAAAACCCACATCTCCTGTGTGGAGATCAGTGTGAATCTCTTCCTCAGTGGGGAGTCTCTCCAATCTTTGCAGAGGAATGGGATCCTGATCTAACAGGAAATGGTCTTTACAACCCTCCTGCTGTTGGTCACAAGCCAACTTCTATTTGCCAGAGTTTAGGAAAAAACTTCCCTTACAACCATATTATTCCATGATTATTCACATTAGAATTTCTGAAGCAACTGATGTTGCCCGCTGTCAAAGACAGGGTACTGTACTAGATCAGTCATGGGGCTGATCCAGTCTGACAATTCATGTGGTCCTCAGACCTTTTATTGGTAACTTTGCTAATTATGACTGTAAGCCTCCCAGTGAACAACAAGCTATGAAAAGAGGATCTAGGCTCAGGGACCCTGGAAGACAGGAAAGCTGGAGACTCAAGATGAGACTCAAAGCTGTGTGGGACATTTGTTTAGGAGATTGTTCTGCACACATTCTTCACACAAGCCCTACCCTTAGCTCTGTCAGTGGTTGAAAATAGCTGAGTTATGGACTCATCTGCGAGAGACAGAAACACAGCTTGTTTTTCTGAAGGCTGAAATGGTTGCAGTCACTTGTGCTGCAGGTGGGCAGTGGGCACCTGGGTGGTGACTCATAGGAACCTATCGATTTGCCGCCATCATCGCAGCTGCTTTATCCCCTTTGTAAAGGGAGGCTCATCACCACAAAGCAAGCAGCTTGCCTGGTCCCCATCAGTCCAGGGAGCCAGACTGCTGCTTGCTGAAAGCTGCTCTCTCTTTGCTTTCAGACTTGTCATTATTTACCAAGTGAGGTTCCACTATGGCCCATCTGGAGCTTAATAACTTTGCCACTCATGCACTTGGTGCCTGGACAGTGCAGCATTAATATTAGGAGGTGATGAGTGATTGGGTTGGCCCGACAAATGAGACTAGATCTGCAAACAGAGAACAGCAAACACTTCATGGGAGAGGCTCAGGACACCGTGGGAAAAGATGTTCCTTTTGCAGGAATGAGACAGCATACAAGGCGGTATTAAATCTCCAAAGAATACACAGTCTTGGAATTCCATGATGGGGAAGGTACAAACCCAGGTGGAGATAAACAGTGAAGTGGTAAGGTGGAATTTAGAGAAAGGTGCATAGGTATGTCCTGAGGTTGAGCTAACAAGGATGTTTGGGTACAGTCTTATGTGTGACCTTACAAGAAAGATACTTCACAATGACTCCCAGGGATTTTTCTGTTACTTGGGTGCTACAGTTAAACTGTATGGACTGGTTTAGACAGAATTTAGCCCCAAGTGAGCAGCTTCCCCAAGACTTGAAATTAGGGGGTGTTGGGGTGCTCAGTAAATTGGTATAACACTATTACTAGCTGACAACTGGGTGGAGGGTGTTAGGGAAAACCCTGTCCCAAGTTCTCTGATGCATACAATCCATCTGTGTTCACAGATACCAGTGGCTGGATGAGTGGTAGGAAGGGGTCCTAGGTGAAGGTATCTGAGAGGAGAATGAGTAAGTTGTTCAGTTTGGGCTGTTTTTGTTGGTTAGCTTTTCACTTCCTGCTGCTTACAATAATTTTTATTTCTTTCAGTGGGAGGTTCTGGATGAAAAGTGGGGTTTTCAAAAGTATCTCAGTGACTGAGAAGCACAAGTCACATCAAAAGTAACTTCAACCCCTGTGAAAATTCCACTTGAAATGCACTGTGAGAGGCAACATTTTCAGGAAGAATTGGAGAATGTGGGTGACAAGCACATGAGGAGAGGAAATTTGTCTATTGCACACAGAAGGGGCAGCATGAAGTTGAGGAGGGCAGATGGTATAGGAGGAATGTGAAGAGGGAATGCCTGAGTGAAGCAGAGAGGGAGAGGAAAGAAGAGGCAGGGCCAAAGCTCTACAGAACCTTGAAAATGAGGATTTGGAAGATAGGAGGATGTCAGCACTGAGATCTGAATAAGAGAATAACATGGTCTAGTTCAGGGGCAGCCAAACTTATGGAACTCAAGAGCCACACAAGTTGATTATTAAACCTTTGAGAGCTGCACTGAGGCATATAGCCATATTTTACCTACTCCACAATTACTAAGTTTAAAATTCATTGCACTCTTTAATTTTATTCTAAAAAGAGGGCAAATGTTGATCTTACTAATGTCAGGCTCTAATAATTACTTATGCTTATCATGAAAACTAGGCCTACCTATACAATAAAAAACAACCACCTTACCTTCTCCCTGCAGTCCCAACCATGCCACTGCTTCTCCCCATCCTCTCCGACGATGCTGCACTTCTCCACACCATCCCAGAGACCCTGACCATGCCACCACTTCCCCACTGTCTCTGACTATGCTGCGCTTCCACACTGTCTCTGACCTTGCCACGCTTCTCCTTGCCATGCTCCTCTGCAAACCTCACTTTTTCTTTGAGGAGCCACATGCGGCTCACGGGCCGCAGTTTGGCCACCTCTGATATATATATATATATATATGCGCATGCAAATATATCAGTTTAACATTTATTTTTATTTCAGCCATTGTTATAATGTAATATACTTTTTTTCCTCTTTATTTTTTATGGTGTAGGGCCTCTGAATCTTGACATAGCTTAGGGCTTCAGCATGTCAAAGCGGCCCTAGTCCTAACAATTTTGTATATGCTGCTGTTAGAAGCAGGGAGTGGGTCAAAGCTTCTACATGCAGGACAAAATAATCATATTGTGAAACAAATGCTGTACCTATCCTCAAGTAGCTCCCATGTCTCATAAGTCAAGAGTGACAAAGAATAATATAAGATCACTCAATCCTGCCAAGCCCTCACTCATTTTGAGAATCACTTCAGAGGTACTGAAGTGTTTGGGTAAGTGCATAGTTACTGTTTTTTTCTGTCCTATCAGAACAGGGAGTGCCAAATTCCAAGAAGAAAGGGCATTCAAGGTATTTTATATCAATACTGGATATGAACACACCAGACATTTTTCAAGAAGGCCTGATCTTGTGTACCATCCAGCCTAGTGCTGGGGACTTTGGCTGGAAAGTTAAGCATAAAGCTCAGATTTCTTACCCCCAGACAGAAACATAAAACTCTGGGGGAAAAATGTGTGTTTAGGATCTTTCTCACCTTGCTGTACACCGGTCCTTAGCATCCTGTCTGGACAATTCCTTAGGCAGCAACTAGTTATGTTGAAAGCAACCAATCTTCTGGACAATGAATGGAATACAAGAGACTAGGAGACTAAATACCGTCAAATAAGAATCTAGGAGGAAACTGAGAATCCCTTTGAAACAATTAAAAAGCCTAAGTCTCTCCTTCTCTATTGCCTCTCTCCCTTTTGCTTCATTTTCTCCTTCTCCCCTTACTTCAGGGGTCGGCACTCTGCCAACCACTGTACCAGCCCCTCCTCCTCGACCCTCAACCCGTACCAGAGGCCCCTTTGCTGAAAAAAATTAGCAGCTACCTAAAAATTCAGTGCAGCCATGACTGGATGAGTGGAGAGAGAGGTTCTCAGGCATGCCTCCATAAGGAACTGCCTGGAGTAGCTTTCAGTGACAGGAGTGGCAATTTTCAGCAGCACCAAAGAGGGTGCTCTCTGCTGCTCCAAAGGGCATGCATGCCAGTCTTGCCACACATTCCAGGTGTTGCTGACCCTCTCTTACTTGCTTTCACCTTAATTCACAGAACCCCCAACAAAATTCTAAGATGGATGGCCATTACAGTACAACTTCTGCTGGAAACAATATTTTGGTTGATCTCAGAGCCAAGAGCTAGAAATGTTTTATATGAAGTCAGGTGAATACAAGTCCCTTTCTGAACGTCAGAGAAAATGAAAACAGATGGGTATAATGGTGTGCAAAATCCAAATTCAGATTCCTATTCACCAGAAAGCCCACAGATAGTTTTATTTGCCACTGTGCCTGGTTCCATTTCTGACTTACACCTGCGTGATGGAGAATAGAATTTGGTCCAAAGCAGTTGTGCTGTTGTACTAAGTCTAGGAGACGCATCCTTTTCTTCACAAATAGATGGGTGGAAAGAGAGATTCCCTCCTCCTAACATGAGGGTTATTACATGGAAAAGACTGAAAACCACTGGTGTGACACATTTCAAGAAGCACAGTATCACCCTTTGGCACTCTAGGCCTCAGTGCAGCACCCAATTCAGCAAGGCATTTATTTGTGTGCATAAAGTTAGATACTTGCATAAAGCCACTGACTTCAGAACAGCTCATTGTAGCAGGACTATTCTCATTCTTAAAGCTAGGAATGAACTCATGTATCCTGCCCAATCAGGGCCTAAACTAAGATTTTTTTTCCTCATATGTATGAATATTAAAGATGGATCAAAACCAGAGATTTTTGTTCACTGTCCAAAATATTGTTTTAGACTTTTTGGAAGTGGTTAACTAAAAATTATAGTTTTCTATGCATATTTAACATATAAATGTTTTCAGCTGTAGTCTACATTTTCCCTTATGCTTTGTGAGCTATGACAGAAAGAAGGTATTGCTAGGACAACATTTTGTGGGGCTTGAAGAAGTCCTTGACAAGGTGAAATGCCATTCATTATCTAGAACATTGAACAGGTACTTGATTGTAGTTTTAGTAGCATGTTACTTATAACAATATTTTTCAGCCTTATTGTGTTCATGCAAATTTTTCCCACTGCCCACTCAACTGGTACTACTGTAAAAGATACACCCCAGCAGATAATTTTCTAATAATGTTCCACTCTTGCTTCCCAAGCATTTATAACAAATGCAGAGCAATTTTCAAATAATAAAACTTGTATTCATTGGGCTCAACTTTTTATTTATTTGCAGGGAACTTCAGCTGCACTAAAGTTATTGAAAGCTATATCACTGCCATGAAATGTCTTCAGTTCCTAACGATATTCTCATAACTCACAAGCATGCACAGCTGTAAACATCACAGTGCTTGTGAGCTCCAGACAAGCTATGAAAATGTAAGTAACTTCCCTTACTGTTTTTATGTCCGGGCTTCATTCATCTATATCTTAAGAGCCAATATCAGCAGATAATGTCCAAAATTCTAATGTATGATTAATTATTTTGCACGGAATGTCCACGGACATTCTCATGATGGAAGGAGAGGCTCACAAAGAATGAACTTGAAAAGTTTCTGGGTGGTGATTCCCTGAGGAGAGTGGGCTTTTGAGCCTCACAAAAGGAACAAAGAGATGCAGCACTGAAAGCCAGGTGATACAGCAGGTTTGCAGAACAACTGGTGCATCCACAACAGGAGCTGTCCTTGTAAATCTCATCTCCTGTAGGAGCCATGCCACCATTAAGTCTCCTGCCATACCTGCATACTGCCCCCCCATTTTGAGTGCAATAATAGCTACACAGAGGCAATGAATGCTGTTTTGACCAGCATGATGTTCACCAGTGGAGGATGCTGTACTGAGCAACTGTTCCATGACCCTGCCCTGCCAGTCCCTCATGGTCCTCTCTCTTCCCACCCTTGCCTGAAACAAGTCCTCCCAAACATTGCAGATCAAGAATATAAGCATCTGGAAACCCTCTGTGGGACTGGGGGAGAAATTCATCCCTCTACTACCATAGCTCCTTTCCTCTCCATTCTCACTCCATTCCCCCCCAGCATGGGTGGTGGCAAAGCAGGGAAAATCAGAGGAAGAAGTGGTGCAGATTGGGCAGAGGTGCACCTTGACAATTCCCAGTGCCTGCTATCTTCTGTCCCCACACCAACCCTAGAGCCAGTGCAGAAATGAAACTGGCCTTCTGGGATGACGGTGATCTACAGTGGAGCTATCGCTTCGGCTTACAACCATTTTCACCCTCGTCCAGGCAAGCTTTCTGTTCTGCCACAGGAAGCAGAAGAATCTTGCATTTGGGGAATGAGCTCAGCATTTTGTCCACCAGCTATCTTCAGTACACTTCCAGGAACCAGAAAGAAGGAATACACTTTCCATCTATTATTTTTCCTGTCAAGAATCATTTAAAGGCAATCAAAGTTCTGCTCTTCCAAAAAGTACTGGATTGAGCTTGCCATCGCTGAATCACAAATATTAGAGACAGGAGATGATTGAAAATCTCTACCCCACCTCCTATGCATGAAGTCTTGAGCAGCTGGGGAAGTTGTTCCCTACTGGAGATGAATATTTTTCTGAGGCCCTGGATGAAGGGCCAGATGCTGACCCTCACTACAGACACCATTCAGCCACAAACCTGGGCTTTAAAGGATCCATGAAGAGTCTTGCTTCATTGGCACATGTGGGGCCAATACAGTGGCTTCTATCCCAGCATCTCCCTGCACCCAGCACAGGTAGTGCACCAATAGGAAAAGGCATGGCTAGGGCAGCCCTATGTCTCTGGCTGTCAGAAAGATATTGGGACTGGAGACAGCCCAGACAGAGTAGCCAAGCTGCTCTGCATTATGCCAGGGAACCTATTCAGAACCACTGCTGGCCCCAAGTTCAAGGAATTGTAGAGACATCAGAAAGCCACATGCACACCCTAATATTGTAAAGGCCAAACCCTAATATTTTAGGGAGAAGTTAGACAGCTGTTTGTTCCTCCATCTAGTTAGGACTTTCCCATCATCTTAAGATGATACCTGAAGATAGCATAGCTCAGTGGGATAAGGCATAGGACTGGAATACAAGACTTTGGTTCTATCCCTGACTCTTATGGGACAGGAAATTACCAACTGGTACCTCAATTAACCCACTGCTAAAATGGAGACAATGAGGCTGACCAATCTTTGTGAAAAAAAGTGTTTATGGGCTACTAAAGAAAGAGCATTGACAATGTTCTTACTCAGTGTTCTTACTGGTTACTACATTTCACTTACGATGTGGGCTACAATCTATTAAATAACATATAACAGAGAACCTGGTGTGCTCCCATCCTGGACCCTCTTTTAATCACAAACTGAGTCCATTTCTCTGTATATGGAACCCCTGAAGTGTTTCTTAAAAGACTCAGATATCCAGGCATACTTTTTTTTAAAAGGTACAGGAGCGTCCAGATTTACTTTGCACCTAATTCATTCCATTACACTCAGTTATACCATAGATGCACCAACATCTCGGCGAAGGTCTATGAGATTACCACATAAAATGTAAATCTTACTTGAATCCCACTAGGGACTAATTCACAATCATTTACTTGAATTACCAAGGGAAACGCAGAGATCTGTCTCTCTTGTGCACAGTAATTATGTACTGAAATAATTCACCATTGAATTATTTCTCCCCTTTTCTGATTATATTTATAGACTTACCTGATTAAAAGCACATTTTTCCTGACTCCAAAAATTCATTAGGTTTGTTTGAATTTTCTGAGTGATCAAGTTATAACCACATTGCAAGCTTATAACAAAAAGATAAATAAAATACATTTTAAAAGAAAATGTGTTTGTGCACAAATATGAATAGTTCTCATTCACGTACATTACCGTAACAGATCTCTTGGGCCATTTAACTTTCCTAAGACATAAGAGAAGTCTCCACTCTTTAGAATTTTACTAAGTGAACAATTACAGGTAGTTTTGAAAAGGGAAAACATCAGCAACTGAAGTAATTTCACTTAACCATACATCTAATTCTAATCAATTAAGGTTGAAGACCACTGCTATATACAGTTGTTTGGTACCCAAGAAAAAAGGGGGGGGAAAGGTATAATAGTACATCTCACAATATACTGGAAAGCAATATGAATGCCAGAGATAACCTAATGTTGAGAATCATTAGGAAAGGGATAGATAAGATAGAAAATATTGTATAGCCTCTTTCTAAATTCATGGTACACCCACACCTTGAATATGGCGTGCACATCTGGTTGCTACATCCAAATAAAAAGATATTGGAATTGGAAAAGATACAGAAGAGAATAACTGAAATGATTAGGGATATGAAAAAGTTTCCATAAGAGAAGAGATTAATAAGACTGGGAGTTTTCAACTAGAAACAGAGTCAGATAAGGGGGAATATGACAGAGATCTATAAAATCATGATTGGTGTGGAGAAAGTACATAAGTGTTATTTATTCCTCATAACACAAAAACTGGAACTCACCGAATGCAATGAATAGACAGCACAGGTTTAAAAATGAACTAAAGGCAATATTTCTTTACACAAAGCATAACTAAACTGTAGAATTCTTTCCCACAGGATGTTGTGAAAGCCAAGACTATAAGGGGTCCAAAAAAGAACTACTATAGATGAGATCATGGAGAATAGGTCCATCAATGGATATTAGCCAGGATAAGCAGGGATTACAGTTTGCTGGAGACTGGGAATGGCCAAGGGGATGGCTGACTTGCTTGCCTGCTCCATTTGTTCCCTCTGAGGCACCTGGCATTGGCCAGTTAGATGACAGGATAGTGGGCTAGATGAACTATTGATCTGACTTAGTATAGCTGTTTTTAGGTTCTTAAGTCTGGGATGGAAAAGGGCTCTCCACCTCAGTAATTATACTTTATTCATCAACATAATATCTGAATGCTTTACATGGATAAACAATCTTAGAGCTTCTGACTCTGCTATGTAAAAATGAAGGACATGCCATCATCACATAGGAAGCCCTCCATGTTCTTAACTTCTGTTGGCTCAAGACAGTATAAGGCAGAGATTTCTCTAACACCCCCCACCCCCAGCTGTCAGCTAGCTAGTAACATAGTGATATACCAATTTAGTCATTGTTTGGAAATGACTGGATTGAACTGAACTCACTAAGAAGTAAGGAAAGCCAACAAGAGGACTGGTGGCACTTAAAAGACTGACAAATTTAAGCCGTATCAGACTGCTTCTCAGCCAGGGGGAAATGGGATGTTGATTTTGCTGTGGGCTCTCCCTTACAAGCAGTATCTGATTAGCAATTGGCTCTATCTTTTAACAAGTATTGGGCTGGTCAAATAGTGCTTGGCTCTTAGTCAGGCTCTGTACAGTCTTTTCCTAAGTGACCACTTACCCAGAGGTTAAAGTAAGGGGGAATGCAGTTCCAGTATGTTCCTCTATTTTTAGGGGCCTTGGAATGCTGCCAGCCTAAAAATAGGGGGCCCTGGAACGCAGAGTGCCGGGCCCCCACTAAAAATAGCACAACCAGCCAGAACGCAGTGTTCCAGTGGCTCCACCTTAAGCCCAGCCAGCAGAAAGCCGCAGCTGCCCGGGAGTTTGAGAACCTCCCCCCTGCATGGTGGAGCAGCTTGTGGCTGGAAGCAGCTTCCAGATGCTCAGCCAGCCTGCAAACAGCAGAGGTGAGGGCTTTTGCAGGGGGGGGGCCTGCTGGGGGTTGTGTGTGTGTGCATGCACGCATTCACACACATACCTGGGGGTGGCTGTGTGTGCATGCATGCATTTGTGCACACACACCTCTATGTCTGTGTCAGAGGATAGGTATTGAGGGAGGGATGGGTTCTGGGGACAGGTACTAGGTGCCCACCCATGCTGGAGGGTTCCTGGGTCCCATCAAATTATACTTTAACCCCTGATTATAGCTGAAATCACAGATAATCAGGTGGTCTAAGTACTAGTGTTTAGACCTGAAGTGTGGGAAAGTAACCATATTTTGTGGAGACTAGAGAGTTGCAGCCTGCATCAGCATAACTTCCCCCACTGAGATGTAAAATCACAGAAGTCAAGTCACACAAAGCATGGAGGAGACTATATACCAGGCATGGCCAAACTGCGGCTCAGGAGCCACATGTGGCTCTTGAATGAAAAAGTGTGGCTCATGGAAGAATGTCAGCAAAATCAATTTAGCAGGTAAAAGTATATGGCTATATGCCTCAGTGTGGCTCTTGAAGGTTTAATAGTCAACTTGTGTGGCTCTTGAGTTCCATAAGTTTAGCCACCCCTGCTCTATCTACAACAAAGTTGATTGAGTGAAATAGTGAAGAACAGTTGGAGGAAAAAACAAGGTGCTCTTTGTCCATCTCCCCCCTTCCTTGGAAGGTGAACTCTTGTGAGAGTACCTCTTAACAGTGGGTCTCCCTCCAGTACGGGCAAGGAGCGCAACAAGGTGAGTGAGGTATGGAGAAGAGATACAAGTACATTAAAAGAAATATTTGTTTGTTGAACAAACAAGGAGTCTAGTAGCACTTTTAAAGATTAACAAATTTATTATCTCACTGCGTTTTAGTGACTTTGCTCCAGAATGCTAGATTTGTGACTGAGAAACTTATATAAATATTTCGTAGTAGGCCAAGATTTTTAAAATGCTTTATTTGCCAAGGTCATTATCTCACATCATCACTACTTTGAGAGGTCATTATCTTGGATGTTTTCTGTGCTAAATTTTTTGTTTTAATTAATTTTTACATAAGCGCATTAGACCAGCCATACTGGATCTGACCAATGGCCATCTAGCCCAGTAAACTGTTTTCTGACAGTGGCCAATGACAGGTGCTTCAGAGGGAATGAACTGAACAGGCAGTCATGGAGCTATTCATCTCCATGAAAGCTCATGCAATAAATAAATCTGTTAGTCTTTAAGTGCCACAGGACTCCTTGGTTTTTTTTATTTGTTTGTTTTTCTTCTGGCAAAAGGAGACTAGGAACATTTCAGAGCATGGTAGTGTTTCTTTCCCTGCCCATCCCAGTGTTATAGAAAGAAATACTTCCTTTTGTTTGTTTTAAACCTACTGCCTATTAATTTCATTGGGAGACACCTAATTCTTGTGTTATGAGAAATATTAACTAGTATTTCTTTATTCACTTTCTCCATACCAGTCACAATTGTATAGACCTCTATATACACCCTCAGTCATTCCTTTTCCAAACTAAAAAGTTACCAGTTTGATTAAGTTAAGCTGTGCAATACCACTAATCCATTCAATTGTCTTCCTCTGTACCTTTTCCCATTCAAATGTATATATAGACTTGACTTTAATAATTCAGTCAGAGGTTAGAGATTTATTACAGGAATGAGTGGCTGAAGTTGTGTCCTGCATTGTGGAGGAGGCCAGGCCATCGAAATGGTCCTTTCTGACCTTAGAGGCTACGAGTCTCTCTCTTTCTTGAGTGGTGACAGTGAAGTTACACCCCATTATTTTATATGTATCATTAGGTTTCTGTTTTCACATATGCAATACTTTGTCTTTATTAACATTGAATTTCAGCTGCCATTTTGTTGTCCAGTCATCCAGTTTTGTAAGATCCCTTTGTAAAACTCTTCACAATCTGGTTTGGATTTAATAATCCAAATTTAATAATTAGCCAATTTATTCTTGAGTAGTTTTGTACCATCTGCAAAACTTGCCACTTCAGTGTTCACTCCTTTTACCTGATCAGTTATGAATATGTTGAATGGTATTGGTCCTAGACCAGTAGCCAACTTTGTGTTATAATCACAGAAAATGGTCATTCATGAATAGGGTTACCAGAAACCAAAGCATGAAAAGGAGGACAGGGAAGTACAAAAAGGAGGACATTGGAGAAAATGTCATATTAGTATAACTGTCATCACCATATTATATGATAGAAAATGGGTAATGATCAATGAATGCAGCACTGAAACTGCACGATGTCATGTATTCTTTACATTATTTTAAAATTTAAAAAAAAAATCCAAATGTTTTCCTTTACTAAAAACTTTCAGTAAATGAAGACTTTTCATGACCCTTTCATTGATGTTCATGAGACTTAAAGTTAAACTAAATTTGCAAATATAAACTTGAAAAAGCACCTAAAAAGAGTAAAAAAATAAAATAAAGTAAAAAAAAGCAGGTAACTCACCTTTTGTTTTTCATTTTCCCCAGACGCCCATTTTACAATTTTAAAAAATTGTCCAAAATTGTTTCTGTTCAGTTCAGAAGTGCCCCCTTTGTTTTACTCACTTGGTCCCTGTTAGTAATTTTATTTACAGTATATTTTATTAGTGTTGCTTTTTTTTTTTCCTGATGCAGCTCTTTCACAGAGAGCAACAGGCCAAACAAAATCAAAGCATCCAACATGGGGCTCAAACCCACAGCCTTGAATTTAAAAGTCACCTTCTCTACCAACTGCGTGAGCATGAGCTGGACTCCCATTAAAAGTGCCAGCAGCTGGAGGAGGGTCCCTCTGCTGGGCTCAGAAACTTAGCTGTCATAGGGCTTTTCTTTTTTTAACATGCTGTAGGTCACAGGTCTGTGCAGGCCAAGCAATTTCCATAGTGGCTGGCCTCTGGGCCCCTCGTCAGGCAAGGCCACACCCAAGTCTCTGCCTACAAGCTCCCCTAGCGGGCCAAGGCAGCCCAACTGAATCTATGCCTTCAGCCCTTCCCCTGGGCAAGGCTGTATAAGAAAGTTTTCTGGATGGGAATGAGGTAGGAGTCAAGCAGGGTTTGGTAAGACAGGATCGGTGGGGTATTAGTTACTGGGGAGGGAGATGCAGGCCCACCCACTCCACTGCATCTCAGCCCAGGGCCCTATCTGGTGGCTGTAAGGCCACCAGTGCTCCCGCCAAAACACACCAGCCTTAATTGCATCCCCAGCAAGACAGGCCCACACTTCCCTGGGCTACTTCCTCCAGAGCTCCCCCTTTGCCTCACCCACACAGTCCTCAGGGTAAAATGCCAGAGGGATCCCCATCAAACCTTCTTCCCCCGGTGGCAGCAGGGCTGGTGGGTCTTCCACGAGGGGTAGCTCCTCCAGGTCATTACTGGCAGGGCCTGCCAGGTCCATGATGTCTTCTGCAGAGGGCAGCTCCTCCAGATCATTGGGGGATGAGTCCCCCAGGCCCACAGTATCTTCTGCAAAAGGCAGTTCTTCCAGGTCCTCCCCTTGGGGTGGAGAGTAGACCAGACACTCTAGCCAGCATTCAGACCACTTAGCCTCCTACAGGGGTTGAGCATTCCCAAGTACTGCACTACATCTCCCTCTCAGCCTCCCATTTCTCTGCCTGGTCCATCCCTTTATATTGTCCTCCCTTCCCCTCGACCCGCCTCCTGAGTTCTGGGCCCAGGTCCTTGCAGAGCCCTCCTCTGGACAGCAGGGGGAGTACTCAACCCCCTGGACAAATGGTCTTGAAGACGGAGGTGCTTTCTGACTGCCCTCCCTCCTACACATGCTACCCATCACAAGTAAAAAGCTCGACAAAAATCACATTTTTAAAATGCCTGCCTGATGGAGGATGTGAAGGTAAAAAGGAGGACATGTCCTCCTTTTGCCAGATGTCTGGTAACCGTATTCATGAACCACTGTTCAGTTTTTACTATGGTGCCATATAGCCCTTCTTCACCACCACAGTCTCACACCTTATTGGCCCCTATACCGCTCCCCTGAAAATTTCAACACCCCTCCTAATTTCAATGCCTGGAGAGAACCCTGGTTTATGGATCCCCACAGTAGCAGCATTTTGGATTGACATTACAGTGAGGTCCTTGCTGGAGAAAGAAGAGCAGGATTTCCAAAGACCTCTGAGAGAACAGCCAACCAGAATCAGTGTTACAGCATATGCTTTCATGATCAGGGAGCAATCCAGATCAACTCTGAAATTGTGGACCTCCCTCATGAACTTTGGTCTTGCTCCCAGAGTAATGAGGACCCATACACCACTGATATGTTCCTTGAAAAACATTTTCCCGAGTCCTGGAGTGTTATCCTCACTGTGTGGGTTGAACTGAATCCAGTTTTCCGCCATCCACATAAAATGCCCGCCAGATAGTAAAAAAGTCAGGAGGCAGCACACAGTGGATGAGCATGCAATGTTAAAATGGAGGAATCCTCTGAATTACAACTAACTACCTTGAAGTAAATCCCTAACAGACACAGTCCTATAAGTACACATACACTCAGTATATATTAATTTAATGGGAAATTTTTTCCAGGGATGAGGTCAAAAAATTGAGCTCTTAAATCCATTTCTAGACAAGTTGGTGAAGTTTTCAATAAGTTAGATATTTAGTGAGCATATTTTTCTGGCTAAAATAGATTTAAATGTTACTGAAATTACCACTGCCTTATTAAAGTGTGGCTGTCTAAAAATGACTCGGTTCAAACTGTCTGAATCTTGACTGATGAGCAGTAGCGTAAAAGCAAAGGTGATTGTGCCTGACCTTGAGTGGTTTGTGTCTGACCCTCATTTTTCACCTAATCTGACTAATCCTGATTTATAATTATCTCCAAATTTGTACATACTCAAAGGCTAACATTCAATTCATCTATGGAAATGCAAACCACCCCATGTAAAAAACCAGGTTGGTCGGACCTCAATGAGATCATTATTATTCATGGTAAGTGCATTTCCAGCCATATTAATAGCA
Source organism: Podocnemis expansa (assembly GCA_007922195.1). Taxonomy (NCBI): domain Eukaryota; kingdom Metazoa; phylum Chordata; order Testudines; family Podocnemididae; genus Podocnemis; species Podocnemis expansa. The sequence goes on from ML682018.1 coordinate 23,663,258, forward strand.
AAGTATTTCCTTTCATTCCCAGAGAAACAAGGACAGAGGCAAGATACTCACAGGGTATGTAATAGCTTAGCTGTCTGCACGTGGTTTGTCACACAAACAAACTCACCACTTCACTTCAAAATCCCAGGGTCAACTGCCTGCAACTCAAGACTAGTTCCACAGAAGCAAAGCCATAAAAAAAGATCAGGACAACCTCAGTCCTTCTCTTTGTACCCCCCAGGAACTGGGAGTATTAGGCTGTGTTCACACAAGGCTTTTAATTCAAAAAACCACCATTGTTTTGAATTAAAACTTGACATATCCAGACGACGTTTCCTTATTTCGAAGTAAGGAGTTCCCTTATTCTGAAATAAGGAAAATCATTTCAATATAATAAAACCTCATTATATATCGAAATGAGGGTTATTTCGAAACTGTGGTTTTGAAATAACCCCATCTGGCTCTGTTATATCGATATGTCCTGCATATCAATATAACAAAATGACCTCCCTCCCAGGGTGCCACGCACCTCGCGAGGAAGTCTCACCCCTCCCTTCAGCACCCTGGCCAGGGAGCAGATCAGCCGGCAGGTCTCGAGTTGGCTTCTCCACTGCCTCCAGGCAGCAGAGGAGACAGCAGGCACCGGAGCTGGCTTTGCCAGCTGCAACCGCTTGCGGGCAGCAGGGGCGGGCAGCAGGCGTGGGAGCCGGCTTTGCCCACTGCCTCTGCTTGCCGGCAATGGGGGGGCAGTGGGCACGGAAGCCAGCTCCCACACCCGCTGCCCCCCCACCACCAGCAAGTGGAGGCAGCAGGCGAAGCTGGCTCCCACGCCTGCCACCCCCGCTGCCGGCAAGCCCCCCTGCTTCAGGGCTTTTTCCTCTGCCTGGCTCTCCAGGTGAGAGCCAGGTAGGGGATCGGCTGGCAACATGGCCCTGCCAAATGAAATCGAATTAAGGATTTTATTCCAAATTAGCTTATTTCAAAATAACTTATTTTGAAATAAGCAGCTACATGTGAACATAGTCTTACAGAAAGAGGCCCTAGAAAGAAAGGGACACAGTTAAAGTACCTCATTTGTCACACTCTAATGAATCTTATGAACCATTTGCCTATAGTAATATCTCTTCAGGATCAATCCTGTCTTAGGTCACAAGCTACGCAAGCTCAGGCAGAGCAGGCATTTGAATGGGAGACTAGGTAACTTCCTTTGGTCAAGGGCCATTGGTTAAATTTTCAAAAGCACCTCAATAATTTAGGAGCCCAAGAGTCAGTTTTGAAAGGAATTTAGCCGTCTAAGAAATCAAGGGCTAGACTCAAAGGTTTTTAGGCACCTAAGACTGTAGCTATGCACTTAGTTGGATTTTCAAAAGTGCCTAAATGGTTAGATGCCTAAGAAAATGGAGCTTAGAAACATCTGAAATTTTTACCCAGTGTTATCTTCTGTCTTAGCACTGATCATACTGTCAGCAAGTAGCATGTAAAAAATGATAAGAAGTTCAACAAACCCGATTTGATCCATGGGCAATACTTCTTCCTTCTGAGTCAGAAATGAATTAGTGCACCAGTCTGGGTCCTGGAGAAGGCCATGAAGAATCCTTCCACACCTGTCATTAGAGATTGTCTACTAACACTTCTGCATCAAATCCCAGTTTAGGAGGTTAAAGTCTGATGATCTTAATTTCCCCTGCAGTTTTAATTATAAACTATACTTTGGTTCGCTTCTAGTCCTCTGTTAGTATTGTGTTATATCAAAACCGCTTCTACACTACATTTCTAACATAGCTGCTTTGCTCTGTCAAGATGGACTGGTGACCTGATCCCTGGCCCTGGGCACATTCCCTTCCCAAGGGATATTGAGAGGCTCCGTTCAGTTGTTTTGAGTTCCTCAATTGAAATCTGGTTTCGGAAGCATTAATTATTTTATGAACAGAGGTGAAGGACACAGAAGGGAGGTGCCTTCTTCCCTCCTCTCCTACAAAGATGGGAATGCTGTTAAGACATAAAGGCCTTGAGGGGGTCATTTGGGCAATGCTGGGTGAAAAAGCAGAAGTGGGAGGGAAATGATGAGAAGAATTCAGAACCCATTCTTGGGTATCAAAGGAAAAGGGACCCTGTGTCCTTACTGCAACCCTGGCATGTTGGTCAAGATAGCAGTTGTCAAGCCAACAGTAACAACCAGAATTCCAAATGCCAAGAGCTTCAAGAGATAAAAGTACAAGTTTATATCACTTCAGCTAAATAGGCAGGTTGCATTCACTGGGAACTGTCAAACTTATCCTGTGTACCCTAGAAAGGGTACTGTATAATGTACTTTGACCCTGATCAGTGAGTCTCAGCGTGACAATGACAAATTTTAAAGTTTTCTAAAGCAATGACTCTTCAGTGGTGTGGGTAACAAACTGCTGTTCTGGTCACAGAACTCTGAATGCATAAGGAAGATGGTACCCATATACCACAGTGGTAGGGGCATTATAAAAGGATTAGAAGAATGTCAGCATAAAACCCTAAGAGTACAGATGATATCAGAATCCAAAGTGTAAGCCCTTACCCAATGGAAGACCTGTTAATGAATCAGTTATTTAATAATGAATCAAATGCAACTGCCTTCAAACTCTACCTAACTTTATTTCTCCAACTTACTCCTGGATAGCACCCTTTTCAGAGTTGCTGCTGCAGCATCAGAAAGTACCATTTGGTTTACAATCTAATCTATATTCAGGAGGCTCTTTCAGGGGCTCCTTGGTGATCTGGGGACATGCATAGAAACCTGGCATCAACACTGTCATCTCGAGTGATGAAGACTCATTGATGTGGTGCATTTTCTTAAACCTACCTGTCACATTCAAGAAGCTGGGCACTTCTGAAATAGTCATGATGCATTTTGAGAGCATCCATCAGGAAAAACCCGCAGCCTTGGTTTCCTACATTTCTTGGATTGCACTGCCACCTGGTGGAACATTACTCTAACAGTAAAAATGGCAGTGCCATCTATACATGGGTGCTGCTGCCGCCTACGTGCTATGCGGCAAGTCTATTCAACAAGCATTACATAGCCTTCTGTGAAGACTTCATTGATTATTTTATATATAAATCATTTTGTCAGTCACCAGCCTTTAAGATAAAATGTTCATTTGTCGCTACAAGTTCTCTTCCTTTTTCATTTTATTTAACAACTAAAGCCTTAAGTAATATACAACATACAATTTATATTGCAGGTGCTGATACAGTATAGAAGTACACAGTCCACTGGTTAATTTCCTTATGGATTTATTCCAACTAATGGGCCAAACCCCAAAGTCTTTACTCGAGCTGTGAATATACAGCAAACAAATATCTCATTGTGCAAAAACTGCTCACTTATTTCACTGGTGCTCTCAACTTCTATTAATATCCATTTCAGCACTTCCACTGGCACTGATGGGAGGAGAATCTGACCATTTTCCAGGAGCATTCTGGTAAGTGAGCTTTTATTCTCATAAATGATCACGAAAGACAGAAGGACCACGAAAGGCAGTGTGTATAAATACTGGCAAGAGCACTCCCTTCTGAAGGAACTCAGCTCTTTAGTGTGGAAAGGATAGTAAGCAACACCAGATAAATGTGCATCACACTTCCTGCTGTTCCCAGGCAAAGGTAGTCATTAAATAAAAACAAATTTTCCAATGTAACTCTGTACAATAGATCATAAAGGAAAAAGATCTAGAGACTGTTTACAAAGAACAATCAAGGAGACCAGCATAAGTAGTGTAACAGAAGACTACATGATATTTCTACTCTTCCTCTCAAGATCTGCATTCAGAATGGGAATTATCCTATCATGGCACAATGGGAAAGATTCAAGGAAAGTCACTTTTATTTTTTAACATTGCACAAGCAGAGTAAGACCACCAGCACTATCCCTGATGCAGCTTAGCCTCTGTCCTCCTTTCACTGCAAGGTTCTGCCTAGAGCCTTCCCCTGTGCCCTTGTTGCTGAATATTTGTTTATAGGTTTAAGTGACAGTGCTCAGAGCCTCTACTGCCCAATAAAATTCATAGAACCACAGAAAGGACTATGCTCTACAAACAAAATCCATCACAGACCAACTCTCAGTCACAAAGTGTCCACCTAAGAGTCACCAGTAGTGCCAGGATTTATATATCAAAGTTCATTCAGCCCCTCTAAGAGCCCAGTATCTCCTACACCAGAGACCAGCAACAGGATTGGTGAGGAGAAAGAGAAAAATTGTTCTACACACTAATCTTTATATTAATGGTCAAACTCCCTACTTTTAATTCATTTTCATACTAGCAGGTAGGAGAGCCAGGATGAGGAAAGGGATGTCATCACCAGTGATGTGCCAAGAGTGCCCAGTGTCCAGGAGTTAAGCATACTTTTCTGCCCCACCCTGAGGGCCTCACATCCCCACCATGCCTTGCAGACCTCTTGCATGGATCAGGACATGTCCGAGGACCACGCCCAGCCGAATAGCAGAGGGCAGTCTCACTCACCACCCTCCACCTAGAGAGGCAAGGGAACAGGAGGGAAGGTGAGTCAGCACTTCAGGATGTGGGGGTGTGCTGAAGGTTGCCCCTTAGTGCTGCTTGCATCCTTTGCCCCTTGGAAAGTGTCAGTCTTGTTCCCTTCCTAGGGCCAAAGCAGTTCAGGAGCTTTAAGGGCTGCAACCCCAAGCCCCACCAAGATCCAACCCCACTCAGGTGGGAGAGTAGCCTGGTGCCCCCACCCCTCCACAGCCCAGCACTCAGGAGCCTGGCCTCCCCCACCCTCCTCTTCCTCTGTATACCACTGGTTGCCACACACAGATCATCTGATGTGTTTCATTGTTCATATGCTTAATAATGAAGTCATACAGGACACTTTCCAAAGGGGTAGCCGTGTTAGTCTAGTCCAGCAAAAAAAACAAGGAGTCATGTGGCACTTAAAGACTAACAGATTTATTCCTCACTCTCTCAAGCCTTGGGAGACAGACCTCTCCTTGCCTACAGACAGCCACCCAACCTTAAACAGATACCAGCAACTACAGATCTAACAGAAAAATTAAAACAGGCACACACCCCTGCAACAAACCACACTGCCAAGTCTGCCCACATATCTGCACAATAGATACCATCATAGGTCCTGATCAAGCCTGCTACTCCATCAAAGGCTCATTTACCTACTCATCTACTAATGTGATCTATGCCATCATGTGCCAGAAATGCCCCAATACCTTATATATTGGACAAACAGGACAGTCCCTGCACAAAAGAATAAATGAACATAGAACTGATATCAGAAATCACAAAACAAAAAAAGCCAGTTCCTAAGCACTTCCATCCTTCTAATCACTCGATAAATGATTTGTTAACAACTGTCGTCATAGATGTGACTGGGACATCAAGACTTCAAAGAGAAACAGCTGAACTTTAATTAATATGCAAATTAAATTGTGTGAAAATAGCATTGACTCAAAACTATGAGTTCTTCTCCCATTACAAAAGGTAATTTGACTTCAGCCTTCCCCGGGTTTGAACAACTGCTCTGATTTGCTGTTACTCTATGACCTGGTCCTATGTTTTACACTCCCTTGCATTTATTTTCATTCCATTCTGTAAGTTCACCCATCTTCGAAGCATCTGACGAAGTGGGATTTTCTCCCGTGAAAGCTCATGTGAAAAATAAATCTGTTAGTCTTTAAGTGCCACACGACTCCTTGGTATTTTTATACAGGACACTGCCTTCTTGCTTTCTTTCACATGCTGCTTGTGGAAAAAAAGGAGAGTAGAAACACAACTCTTGACATAAAACTGGCATCTTTTCTGAAATCGTGAAAGTTTACTGCGTCCAGCAGCACATAACCTCCTGACTATGTGCAACCATCTGGACCTGTATTAAAAAGGCATAATGAAAAATCCTACCGAAGAGCAGTTACTTTGCATGGGCAATTGCCCTTTTTCATAACAGATTTGGTTTGATTTATATCAGCTCACCAATCCACTTCTGCAGGTGCTTTTACCCAGGCTAAAACATAGTGACAAATAAAATCAGCACCTATTATATTCAATTAACTACTTCTAGAGTGCATTATTGTAGTTAACAAATGATGCTGTGGTGGAAAAATTACAGTAGAGACCCTGCACCACATCCTAACAGCTGCTAACTTCCTTCTGTGATGCTCAGACAATGAAAAGCAGACTCAAAGCTGGCCTTAGCAATTGCTTGAGGCTCCCTCTAGTGTAGATTCTTGACATGGTCTGGACATATCCTCGTGAGCCATCTACCTCCCAGATTGTACAAGGTGTAAGAAAGTGACACAGTGCACCAGCAACCTGTAGCATCTTTTGGGTCATGGGATCCAATGACACTATGGCTGTGTTCACACAGCCCTCTTATTTCGAAACAAGTTAAACCTAGTCCGTGGGCGAAACAACGTTGTTTTGCCACGGTTGTTTCGAAACAAGGCCGTGGGAACGTGTTGTTTCGGAACAAGATGTTCCGA
>ML682018.1:23670114-23692014 GCA_007922195.1 Podocnemis expansa
AGCGGGGAGCAGCGCCGGGCAGCGCTAAACCCCGCCGGTGCCTGCAGTCCCCTTCGGAAGTGAAATAGCAGGTTCACAGTATGAACCTGCTATTTCGTTTCCCACCTTTTTCCTTATTTCGAATTAACATTTTGTTAATTCGAAATAAGTTGTTTCGATATAAGCGTTATTTCGATATACGGTTGTTGCGAAACAACCATATCGAAATAACTGGCTGTGTGAGAACACAGCCTATTACTCCTAGCTAAGCCACAACTTTGATTCCACCCCTTCACAAAACTCTCATGAAAATACATGAGCTTACAGTTCATCCATGCAGCCAATGAATTCCTTCCTGCCCACCACTGCCAACCTCAAGTGTTCAAAAAATCAGGAATCAGACTTCAGAAAGTCATCAGATCAGCTTAAAAGCTGTGAGACCTTGAAAAAATAAATACATATTGGGTACTGTTTGCTTTCTGAACTCTTCAGGCTCAACTCAGTTGTACTTTCCAGCATTTCTCTGTAACAGTGGTTTAGAAAGTTATTTTGTTAATGAAAGCTGAGATTCTCACCTAATCAGATGCCTCCAAGAGCTCTGATTTTCTGACAGCTCACCTCAGGAGACCTGGTGATACGAATCACAAGAGCTGACCATCCTACTTAAAATATTAAAGCCATGTCCCTAATTACCCTTTCCTAGAAAAGCACCAGGCTCCCAATGAAACTCTTGGTTGCTTTGCATTACTCTGAATGATGATGAACTACAGAGACAGGTGAACTAACCAGTTAAACCCTGTTTGGCGTCACCAGACTGATGCAAAACTGCTAGAGGGTGATTAGACAGTTGCATCATTTGCTCTTTACACATTAAAGCAGAATATGAAGAAGAAGCCACACAGACACAGTTGAGTCCTAAATAGCCATGTGTGATGGGGCATCTGCCCTCAACTGCCAGTTAAGGGGTTAAAAGCAGCCCAAAGGAAGATGAGCAGGCAACAGCCAATAGGAAAGAGTAATAGCCAATCAAATGCCAGCAGGTCTATATAAAAAGAACTGCAAGACAGAGCAGAACAATCTCTACCTGGAGGTCAAAGTTGGAGGACTGTATCTCTGACAGCCTGAGAGATCTGTGACATCTGAGCCAGAATTACTGATGGGAGTGAGTAGTAGCAGGCCCTAGGAATGGGCAGAGAAGGTGCTAGGGCTAGGGGAAGTGGCCCAGGCAGACAGCAGCAGGGAGAGGAACTCAAGGGGTAGCAGGACACAGCAATCCACATAGTCCTTGGGCCTGGACCCAGCGTAGTAGGTCTCCCTCCACCACCACCAGTGGGGAAGTAGCAGAATAAGTTGCTGCAAATGTGACTGAAGAAGTTGTGGGACTGAGAAACTGCAAGGGCCTCTGGATGAAGTGGCTGGACTTGAGGAAGCAAGGAAGACAGATTGTGGCTTGGTGAGGGGGGCAAGTCACAAAAAAAGATACTGTGTATCCTAACAGCTATGGAAAGTACCAAAGGCAAATTAGGAGGAAGAATGACAGTGCATAACTGTAGGCATGGGCATCAGCTTGAAGCTAATCCACAGACAACTAGCAGTTCTGGTGCCAGTGCCAGTCTGGCAGCCAGTGGCACAAATGCATCACATCGTGTTTACAAAATACACACAAACATTCAAGGCCTAGCTACACACAACCTGCTGCACTGGATGCATCGGGGGTACGGGGAGGAGAGCTTCAAAAAGGGTCCCAAAGGATCACTAGAAGAGCACTAGAGGACTCAAACTATTTAAAGGGATAGTACCCTATTCCTATAGAATATGTAAATAATTTACTCCTGTTTTGATCTAGATGCTTCACCAGAAACAAGATTAGACATACATAAATACTCAGAAACATAAACTCCAAAAAGGGATTCACATTCAGGGCTGCAAATAAAGATAAAGGCAGAGGCTTTAGGGGATCCAGCTCCAGGCCCCAGCCTAAAGAGGAGCACTACCACCCCACCAAAATCTGGCCCCAGCCAAGCACCACTTTGCTGCCACCCATCACTGACTGCCCACACCTCCTCCAGGCTGACTGGTCTGCTCTGGAACCACCGCAGTCCTGGTTCCTGACCCCAGTGCCAGTCAGACCGGGCTGCCCCGCCCCCCAGGCTGGATACCACTGTGTTGGAGGGAGAGGGGGCCACAAGACTTCATGTGATATTTTAAATGTCCAGAAGGATAATTATTCATCATCAGGCTAATCAAGAACATTGTAAGAATAAATGTCCAGTATGCAGTCTCAGACAGATTTGTGTAAGTATTAAGAAAAACACCACTCTGCAAACTGCAGTGCCACAGACAGAACTTTAATTCTGGTTGTTTACTGACAGTCATTGCTGCCTATTGAGCAATTTAGCGTGGTTCGCCTGCCATCTAGTGGACACGGATTCAACTGCATCAGTTTGAAAGGGCAGACTGACGCAATTCAGCAGTCTTAATATAATTTAAAATGATCTTTTTTTTTAAACTTCTGCTGACTGTGCTCTATATTGACAGGTGCAGAATCCGCTTCTGCACTGCCTGAAAAACGCAGATATGTTGCGCTGACATGCAGTTTTTATTTTTTTAAAAAAGCATGCAATTCAGAATCTCAGTCCCAATAGCATGACAAAATGGTCAAAGCTTTGCAAAGCATGCAGTCTGTTAATGCAGTCCTTTTTCTCTGGGCCAATCATAGCACAGCAAGAGGAAACTCAGTGAAATAGAAGGAGAGCAAACATAGAAGCTTTGAAAGGAATTATTGCTTTCTACTGCATATAGCCAACCCGTGCAATTCACTACCTCAGAAAATCATTAACCCAGCTGCAGGGCCTAGACTTTCAGAAGAACCAGATAATTCTGTCACCACTAATAACATTTTCAGCTACACCAACTCCAGCAAGGTTGGAATAAGATAAGGATAATCAAATCTCACGCTTCACTACCCAAGCTGATCACCCACTTGTACTAAAGAAATCAGTTTCCCATGCAGAATTCTGCATAGTTTGCTATGTTTTAGGATATTTGGTTTGTTCCTTTGCCTTTCTTTGAAGCATTGGCTAGTACAAGAGTTGGGATAGCAGAGCAGATTAAATTAAGGCCTGGTCCAGTATAGAAAATCCCACACAACATCTGTGATGCTTCTTTGTTCAGTTAAATAAAAAACAGGAAAACTACTCTCTCTCCCTCCCCCACAATAAATTCACATTAAGTCTGTGCCTGGGAACACAGAAAGCTGCAAAAATGACAGTCACTCAAAGACAAGCTCTCATACCTTAACTTTGATATCTATAGTCTTTTTCCTTTAAAAAGATTTTTTTCCCTAGCTACTAAAGCAGCGAACAGTAGCCATATGCATAAGCGGACTCCATCCTGCCTGTTTTTATGCTCCAAGTTCAGTATAACAGGTGCTCAGAATGCCTAGGCTATTTCTCATAAAGGAAATAGAGAGCTTCTTCCTGAACGGGCACAGAGAGGATACACAGTTCTTGGTGTCTAGCAAACCAGTCACCTTTTTTTTTTCCTGCTATTCAAATATCCCTTTTTGTTCCAAATACCATTCCTTTTCTGCATAAAAAGAAAATCTACCCTTTTCAATGAAATAAATCTATCTCCAGACTTGGCTTCTCCAGAAGGTTTCTGTGAAGCATATTTGCTGAGTAAGAAGTCTAGAGATTGCACTGATGCCCATATTTACATATGATCACTGTGCAGTGTTTGGTACCTGAGACACTATGCTTTCCCATCACAGTTACAAGAAGGAACAGGCATCTCAGTGGTTTACAAATGTTAGCTTGCTAAGAGTGTCTACTGAATCAGAGGAAGAAAATCACATAGTGGAAGCCTTACGTCTCTCCAGCACTGCTGAATAGCCCATGGTCCTGCACAGCCTCTAGAAAAGGGGGGAAAGAACTTCTATGTAATAAGTAATTTCCTCTGAGATTTCTTACCATGCTCTCTATGCAACCAGGAGGAAAAGAAAGTGACCGTTGTGTCCTATTTATGCCACATGACCTAGAAAACTCCATAAGAACATTCTCACTTGGGACCTAGCATAGGGGAGAGATAACTAAGCTTGTCAAAAAGGATGCCTGTTTTAATAAAAATTGAAGGTAAAAACACAACAGTTTATTGAAAAATACCAACAGATCTGGAAAAAGATTGAGGCTAACACATTTCAGGGATTGTCTCAGAAGTGTTTGGGGTGGGTAGTCAATGAGACTTGTGGCAATATCTTTTAGGTGCTTTTTGAAGACCTCTCCCTAAATTCTCAAAGTTCCCTCACTGAACTTCACAGCACTCCTCTCAGGTAGATACACTGTTATGCATACCCTGTCCTCCTCTGAAAAGGGAGCATAAGAGGAGGGTGAGCGGAGCCAAGGGGCAGCTTCTGGTCAGATGACCAGAATCTTCTTTCCCTCTCCCTCTGCCAAGACGGAGGGAGAGGCATCACATAAACTTGCCACTGCAGCTGCGAGCAGGGCAGAGATGCTAGTACTAGTGCCTCAACTCTGCTTGCAGCTGTGGCTGTTGGTAGCCCTGGCCACAACCACAAGCAGGGCAGAGATGCTGGTGCTCATGGCTCTGCTCCACTCACAGCCATGGCTGTGGGGCCAGTGGCTGCTGCCACAGCCATCAGCAGAGAAATTCACACCACGGCCAGGCACTGCTAAGGGTGGAACTGATGGCAAAGTGGATGCACCCCAGACCACCCAGGCCCACCCATGGCTACACCCATGCTTTATACCTTACATCCTGCCTCAGTCTTCTATTCTCCAGGCTAAATGCAGCTAGTTTTTTCAATCCTTCCCCGTAGGTTATGTTTTCTAGACCTTTGGTCATTTTTGTTGCTCTCCTCTGGACTTTCTCCAGTCTATCCATGTCTTTCCCGAAGAGTGGTGCCAGAATGCCATGCAACTCCTTAACTCAGGCCTTATCACAGCTGAGCAGAGTGGAAGAATTACTTCTCTTATCTTGCTTACAACACTCCTGTTAATACAGCCCAGACTAATGTTCACTTCCCACCACCCACAAGAGTGTTACATTGTTGACTCATTTTGTTCCTAATAAGCAGAGATGGAAGAGATTTGTATGTCATTACAAGTTTAGATCCACAGAGAGGCTGCAGCAGCTACATCCCCACTAATGCACAAATCACCATTTTAGGTCCTACCATTCTTCTTCCCTTCACCTGACCTTATCCCTTTCCAAAAGCCCCACACAAACCTCTTCTGGTCCCATATTGCCACCTAGCAGCTAACCAGGAAAAACAGAGCTCTTGCAAAAAGAGCACAGCTCCCCCAAACCAGAGAGGAGACCATTCTTACTTAGATTTATGGCAGAGGGGCAAATTGGCCCTCATCCCCAGTGACTGGGGAATGTAAAGGTGACATTGCTATGAAGGGAGTGGGGGCATTGCCCATTCCCCTCCCCTCTCTCTTTGGTACAACTCTAGCCCTGCACATTGCTCGACTTCAGGCAAGCATCAACCCAGTAACTGTGACAATTTCCACAAAGGTAGACACAAAGGGAAGTGGATGGATGAGTCTGAATGGCCCCTCACCTTTTCTGATGACACAGAGGCTATGGCTACATCACAAAGCGTAGTCCTGACTTCCTCAGTTTGAGCTAAGTAGTTGCCAGTTAGTTCAAACTAGCTGTGGCTTTTGAGTTCAAACTAACTTTTTAGTTCGAACTAGTCAGCATGGCTAGTTCAGACTAATGGCTTAGTTTGAACTAAGCCATTAGTCCAGGTCTACATCATGCTAGTTTGAACTTAAAGTTTAAACTAAGTGCTTAGTCCGGACTAAGCAGTCGAACTTATTAGTTTGGACTAAGCTTTGCTTAGTGCAAACTAAGAAACTTCTGAGTTTGAACTAGGCAAAGCCTAGTGTAGACTTGGACTAAATTAGTCCGGACCAAGGTTGCTTAGTCCAGACTAATTGGCTAGTGTAGACATAGCTAGAGGGACTAGCTGTCCTTTCATTCCTCTACTTCCACATTGTCCCTGAAGTGTTTACCTAGAGCAGGTCGTGGCTCCGGGCAGGGAGCTGCTTCAAGCTGGGGGAGTTAAAATCTCCAGCGGGGGCTCTGCAGCTGGCAGCTCAGAGCAGGGGCAGGGAGGAGGGAGCTGACAGCTCAGAGAAAGGATCCAATCACAACAAAATAGCATCTGTACAAATTCCATGTTTTTGCATAAAAATGACTTGGTTCTTAACACCTACAGAAAAAAATGCCATTCAACCCATATCTAACTTGATGGCAAAGCTAGAAACAAACCCAACTGGCTAGAACATGGCCTTCTAAACCAGACCTATTGATAATTATTAGGATAGCTGGTTTAAGAATGAAGTAGGGGGAAGAAGAGGGTGAGGAAGGGAAATTCAGATCCAGTGTTTTCTCCTTTTAAAAACCCCAAACCAAGCTGCCCTATAGAGGTACAGACAGGTGAAGTGACTTCCCTAAGATCTTCTAGAGCAGTGGTTCCCAACCTCATCGGCTCGAGGGCCACAGATGATCTTTTTATAACCCTGAAGGATCACCTGTCTCTGCCAGCAGTCCTCCTCCCTCCCCATCCACTGCAGCCAGATGGAAGATGTTCAGCAAGGAACCTGCCTTCTCTCTGATGTTCTGTCTTCCTGGCTGCAGTAGGAAATCCACACGCATCCTATAGCCTTGTGTGTTCCACCCAGGTCCTTAGAGAGTGGCTCCCTTCTGTAGCCAGGGGAATGGAGGATCAGCGTTCTGCTCCCTCTGGTTTCCCCATCCCCTATGGACCAGCACGGAGCTCTTTGCTGTGCTCCCTGCTACAGACAGGAGGAGGGGAATGCTGATCTCCCCCATCCCCTTGGCTGCAGCAAGGACCCTGCACTGGACTTTTAGTCCTGCAGAAATATGCTCCACCTGGGTCCTTAGGCAGTGACTCCATTCTGCAGCTAGAAGGGGGGGAGCCATGGGCCACTTTGAAAAGCCCTCTACGTTTGGCCCCCAGACCACAGGTTGGGAACCACTGCTGTAGAACAAACTCCCACTGTCAGAGGTCAGCCAGCATGCTCTCCAGCACAATGTATCACATTATCCACTCTCCTGGTCGCATCACCAGTTTCCCTTCCGAAGTGAGGATGTGAGCTCTGAAGGCATCCTTTATGTTTCTTTGTTGTATGCACTCAGCCTCAGTTATCTGGGGTGTGCTTTTTGATTGGCTGTGCCAGGTTAGTAACCTAGTTCAGACGTGAACTCCTCCTGGCAAAAATAATCTCCCTTCCCCTCATCTATAGTGAATCAAGCAGCATCCCCCAGCCACATGGATAGCATTATCACAGTGGAGTCCAAAGGGATCTGTATGTAACAACATCTTGCCTTCAGTCAAATGCACATTTCACCATCCTATAACTTCTCAGTGTTTATCCTTCTGCCAAGTGCTCTCCCATCAGAGTAAAACAAGCAAGGAGTCCAATCATCAGACGATTTGAAGTAGGATTTTCTCCCATGAAAGCTCATGCGATAAAAAACTGATTAGTCTTTAAGTGTCACAGGACTCCCTGTAGTCTTGCAAGCTTCATCACCACAGCACTGATAGTTGAATTGCAAATACCACATTGATTAACTTCGGACCTGTAGCAGCCTAGCCAGCTTCCAGATGCCATTGTGCTGGTAGCCTCCTCTTCATATCCTAGTGCTGAAGGGCCATGATGAGTTCCTCACATAGCTCTAGAAAGATGGCCTTTTGTCATTCAGGAGTTTTCAAGTTACTGCTGGTCATCTCAGATCTTGATGTCAGTGTATTTCCATCTATTGGGCTCATGGTCTTGATACAGACCCACCAGTCAGCAAAAAGGAGATAAGTAATTAAAATCTGGATCTGCTGTCTCTGCTGCTCTTTGACCACATGCAGCCTGCAGGATTTCCTTAACAGGCATACCACCACCACCTATCTACCCATGGACACATGCTACTAAGAAAATACCGTCTACCATGTTCCATGTACTGCTTCTACCTCCTATTCCCAAATGAGGGCTACACTGAGGCCAACAACAGAAACAAGTCATCATTCCAGACTGGAGCCATGCCTTGCCACGAGTTGGAAGTGGTTTACTTTAATAAATGTGTGTGTTAAGAGCCCTTCCACACAGTGGCCCAGAAAGGAGAGACAAATTTTCCCACAATATACTGGAAAAAAAAAAAAACATGGAATGGCACATCTTGGTGCAGAACAAATCAGCCATGGGATATCCACCCAGTGAGTCAGCAGTCTAGGTCTGCTGACACCCCCGGCCAATAGCATTGATGATTCAAACTGGTAGATGTTGCAACCCCATGCACTACCTACGGTGCTATTATACTAAATCTATGACTGGTTTCTGTAGAACTGGGGGTTTTTTTACTGCATACCCACTCACCCCACACCCTCACCCTCCGACTTCTGGAGCCCATCATACTCTGCTTTGCTGTGTGAACTCCCACTGGGACAAAGAGAATCACACAACAGTATAGAAAGGGAAAGGCTAGGGAGAACTGAAAAGAAATGGACACACTCTCAACAGGAGAGAAGCTTTTGGCTTTTTCCAGAGAAAGACCATCTTCTGAACAACTTCAAGAGACTGGCTCTATGCAAATAGCTAGGAGGCTACCAGTCAGTCTTATGGGTAAGAATAAGGAAAATGGACTAAAGAATTATCTTGGAATAGTGTTAGTAGATTAGCATTCGTTCTATAGCTTTTATTTACTTGTGGTAACTATTGATGCCTTTATTCAATGATTGTGCATTGATTTGCCATATATTCACTTAAAATCATACTCTAATCAATAAACTAGTATTTGTTTTATCTAAAGCTGTGTGAACTTCAGGGGCTCTGAATGAGTGAGGCTTGGCCTGTCTCATTTCTTTATCAAATGAGTGGACCAGAGTCCATGAGTCTAACAGTGGTTAAGGAAGAGTCTCTATCTCTGTAGGATGGAAGTTGCCGGTGTGTTATCTGGGGGTGCTCACTTGGGAACTATCCATTGAGTGGCCAGAGGGTGCACACCCACTGCCTAGCACTGATCACATGCAGGAAGCTAGTGTGGACTGACTCAGGAATGAGTGGTCAGCTAGCATAGCAGGGTAGGTCAGGGTTCAGGAGTGGAGATCAAGGAGGTCACAATAGCACACCAGGTCAGATTCTGGGAGGATAATATCACAATATGTTATTTGGGGAAATAAGCAAGGACTTTAAAAATAAAATCCATGTTTTCATCCAAGAAGAGCTGTAAGTGTGACTCAAACTTCCCCCCACTGACTCTCAGCACTGAAGGTAGTGTCAGCCAGAAAGAAAATGGAGTAGTGGACAAGGACAAAGTAGAGGTAATCTGCTTGCAGTTGCAGTAACAGAGATATGCATATGCATGATTGCCAGAAAGGAAAGAACTTCTCCCCTCAGTGTCTGAAGACAAAAAAAGCATGGTGAGGAAGGAAATTCTGCTCACTTTGGATCACTGTATGGGGACAAAAGGCCAACCCAGTGGAAAGAAGAGGTTCAGTACCCTTCCTCCTCCCTGCAAAGAAGTTCAGGTTATATCACAGAGATTTCCAAACCCTGACCTCTAAGGCGGTGGGACAGAGAAGAGATCAAGCTGTGAAGAACAACGCTCATCATGTGAATTGTAGTAATTTGAAGTAAGATATTGGCAGAGTCCAGGCAGAGAATAAACCTCTGGATTCTCCTAAGATTCTGGTTGAGCATCCAGTTATACCCACTTCTTTATATGAGAGTGGTGACATCTCAATGCCATACATTCTTTGGGCCAATACAATACAATTGATACAATAGTATTAATCATATGATTTGTTTCTGTAGGATTGTGTTTTATGCTTTGTGGGGAAAGGCTAACACACCACCTCCAGGAACTAAATGAGAATGGGAGTGATTAGCCCTGTGGATTGTATTTAACTCCAGAAAAGCACCACCCCCAAAGTGTCATATATTGTTTCAGGATGGGTTTTGGTATTTTAAAAAGGCTGCATTTGAACTGACACCAGGTCTTATTGATTCAGCAAACAGATTAGGACTTGTGCTGAAAGAGGACGCAGCTATGGAAAAGACTGTGATTTACTAGGGCCTCCTACAACTAAGTGGTGACCTTTGGCAAGCTTTTAGTCAGCATACAGGAACGTTTTTCATGTACTCTAATGCTTTTATCCCAAGAACAGACATGCTTGCTTAGAAACAGCTGCTTGTTAACTTGTAAATGCCGGTTGTATACTAGTGATAACTCTTGACAAGAAAGCAATGCACAGGTGCTGGCCTTTGGGTGGATTAGTTTACTGGGGATATCAGGATAGCCTATGTGACAGGACACCCACAGTGCAACATGGAGCCACTGTGCCTGTCCCCGTAACTCAGCCTGGCCTCTCTCACAATGCCGTGCTTGTGACAAGTAGCAAACCCCTCCAGACATGATCACCACGTAGCACATCAGCATGAGGACACTCACACACAGCTAACATTGCATGAATGTTTTCCTGGGTTGTCTCACTGATGCTGTTAGCAAGTTACAAACTTTTGGCAGGTATTGCCCTTACCGACATGCACAAGCAACTAAGTTACAGGAACACTTTCCCCAGCCACTCATGAACCAACAATAGAGTGGCAACAGTCAGTTCCCCACAGCTTTCATGGCTGGCACTCCAGAACTGAACTGTTTTGCACCAGTCAGAAACCTGGCAAGTATAAGCTCATTATTTTGTTTGCCCTTTCAAACCAAAGTGGACATGAGCCAGCCTTTGTAACCTGAGCAGGTTTCCCAGGCACTTCAACTCAAACACACTGTTTTAGGTCAAATAAAAGATTTATTAACTAAAGACAGATATTAAGTGAATATAAACTGTAAGCATAAAAGATCAATTAGTTACTTAAAGTAACTTTGCAGTCTGAAGTCTATAAATTAAGCAGGATTTGACTCAAGGGCTATGTCCACACGCTGCTTTTAAATCAAAACAACCATTGTTTCGATTTAAAAGTTGTCATGTCTGAATGACATTTCGTTATTTCAAAATGATGAGCCCTGTCATTTTGAAATAATGAACCTTATTTCAAAATACTAAAAGCTAGACTGAAATCAAAAGAGCCGTTATTTTGAAATGGTTGTTTTGAAATAACGCTGTTTAGACGTGTTATTTGGAAATAACCATTATTTCAAATTAACACTTTTACCCTTCCCCTTCCTTTTTCTATATATTGGTTGACAACATGGCCCTGCTAAGTGGTCATTGTAAGCAGAGCCTGAGATAGTAGATTCTTTCCTTGTTTGATGTTGGCAAGTCAGTAATGGTGCCTGGCTACTCCATTGTCATATCTGAAAAGCTGCTTGTGGATGTTTTTGCCAGCATATTCAGCACATGGGGAATATGGAGTTTCTAGGGTGCTATGGTAAGGCACAGAGTGCTAAAGCATGGAACTATGTTGCCTTAAAACCCCTAGTCAGAAGAGGTTCCTGCTTGGAGACATAAGAATGGCCATACTGGGCCAGATCAGTGGTCCATCTAACTCAGTGGCCTGTCCCCCAACAATAGCTAGTGACAAGTTCTTTAGAAAGTACTAACAGAACTGGGCAACTATCTAGTGAACCATCCCCTGTCATTCAGCCGCAGCATCTGGCAGTCAATGAGTTTTAGGGAAACAGAATGAAACAAAAAGGCATTATCCATTTACTGAGGAAACCCCTTGGAAGGTAGAGAGAAATTATGAAAATCTGGTTCCCTGATTTCAGTAAATCAGGACAACTCCACAAAAGGCTTTGAAGGCAAGAAACTTTTTATACAAAGATTGCAGTCAGTTAAAGTTATGTTTACTCTCCTATTAAACTTTTGAGACCCACTCAGTTTCCTTTATCACTGCTTAGGATCGCTTAAATCTGTTCTTTAATAAAGGCATTCTTGGTTTTACTTTCAATTCATCTCAATGTTGTGCTATTAAAGAGCAACTCAGCTGAGCTAGCAGGCTGACAGGAATACTGTCTCTTCAGAGACAGACTTGGAAGTTTCTCTGAAGATCTAGTACTAGGGCTGGATACTGCACAGGAACACTTTCTGGGGGGCTTGGGTCTAGAGTGTATCATATGTTACCTGCCAGGCAAAGTAGACGGGTGGCACCTCAGAGAGCTTGTTTGGCTGGCTAACAAACTGGAGTGACAGGGAGCTGTCAGGCCACATCTACACTGACAGCAGTGAAGGCACCACTATCAGGTGGATCTCTCTGGGTCAACTTAAGACACATTAAGTCAATCCAGGAGTCAACTTAGTCAAATTACCCCCACAAGCAGTGCAGCACAATGAAGATGCCACACTGAAGGGGAGTTAGGAAGTCAACAGGAGTTCTGCAAGCTACTCTGAGCAGCTTGTACAACTCCCATTGACTAGCACTGAATTCTCCCAGTGGTGTAGACCAGGCCTCAGATTAACACCAACAAACCTTTGGTTAAAGCAGAGGAGCAACGAGGTTACCCACAGTTCTGTACACCCTGAGAAAGCATCTCTAAAACCCTATAGCCAGACAGAGGAAACAAAGATGACCCAGCCCTTGCAGCAAGGCAACAGGGCAAAAATATACCTATGGAGGACAAAGATTCCTATGCTCCGTGTTGTAAGTACCACGCCACCCCACTGCGTGGCACGCCAAATCTAAGGTACTAGTAGTATGTCAGGTACAGCATGACTTAGCAAGCACAGAAAGCACTTTAACTGCTCACCCTTGTAGGTGCTAGGCCTCTGTTGGGCCCTAATAAGCAGTCAGCCCCACAGCTGTGTGAAATGGTATTTTACTACAGTGGCAGGAAAATAAAAGATTGTAAATATTCTAGGTGCAGAGGCTTAAACAGTTACAGCTCAAAATGAAAGAGTTCTCTTCCAAGCCCCCTTGGGCAGTGCAATCAAGGGTAAGGGCTCTTCACACCCAGTGACTGTGGTGCTTTCTCTAGCCCAGGTGCTATTCAAAGCAGACAAAAAGGGGCAGGTTTACAGGCCAGGACCAGTTAATGGTGGTTCATGGAGATTTCCGTTCCAGGGCTCTCTGTAAAGTCTTTGCTGCTTCCCTGCATTTCTCATACCAACATGTTCCTGGCTGCTGCAATATCCACTGGTAGGCCAGCCACATATCTGGTTTTACAAAAGCAGAATGATCTGGTTTAATGGGTGACCCCAACCTCCCACGGAGACAAAAGACACCCATGGTTTTGCCTGCCATCAGATGGGGATGCCTTAATGGAGAGTGTATTACTCCACGTCTGCCTCCCTGACCTCACTCTGCAGGTAAGGGTGGTGGTCACACCATTCCTGCAAGTACCAGTATGCCCAAGTGACTAGCCTATGTCACACACACAAATCCCTAGCTTCTGCCACAACTTTTGATTCACATCCATTCCCAAGTGACAGTCAATTCCTGTGTCACAGTCTTGCCATAGAGTTTGTCCCCACCTCCTCAGTCAGGGGAAAAGGACCTACAGTGGAAGAGGGCATATGGTAGTAATGGCTTCCTGCTTTGCAAATTCACCACAGTAGCTATAGAAAATTGATTTTAAGCCATTTTTCTACCCTAGTAGAAGATCTAGGATGTTCACAAGTGACTGGAGACAGAACACTTAAACCAAGCAACAGGACAGAGATTTTTCCTGGGACCTTACATCATATCAGAGCTGAGAATGGGAGGTCGTCATTCTGGGAAACTGTTAGACAATTTAATTAAGAACACTAAACACTACAAGAGGACAAAACGTGGGAGCTCCTGATCAGATGAAAGTCCTTTTCTGCCATCTAACAGGTAATTGCCATACAAGGTAATAGAAATTTTATTGCCCAAATGAGTTTTTAATAGATAACATTGCTAAATTATGTCTGTGTGTAAATATTTGTTTTCTTGGGAGCTTTGCTACTAACTGAAACAAGAACTTCTACTGTTTGTAGATGTAGGTTTGTAATGCACATCAAAGGCTTAACGATAGCCTACTGGATCTGCAAGTTTTTGCTTGAGGTTTCGTATTGATTTTGATTGTCAATACTTCCATCTCACGTAGTTTTGATCGCTTTCACATCTTTATCAGTCTTCAGTTGTAGAGCACCTATTATACCCTTAAGATATGGGCTTTATATAAATATTATTAAATCTTAATTGTTTGACAGATAGAGATTCCACACTTGACCTAGGAGGAGCAATGTTTCTTCTTCCAACTGTTTGTGTTTCATTTCTCATTTTCATCTCACCCTGCATACAAAAACATCAGATGCAAACTTCCCCTGGACAGATTCCTCTTCCTAGTCTCAGCAGCTTGCTGCAGAACACAGTGATGTCATTACAGTCATTAATTAAGGTAAAAATGGTGAGCCTGCAAATTCACTTAAGCCTCAAGGAAATCTCTGCAGTAAAAATGATCTTTCAGTTTTGGCCTTGCAACAAGTGTTCACCCCATCCAGGGTCAGGCCATGTCTCTGCATGGTTCCCCCCTTATAGAGAGAAATAAAGCCATCACCATCGGAGTTTCCAAATTACTTCACCTTTCAGGGTCTGGCTTATTAAAAAAATAACTGTTTAACTCAGAGCCAAAAGTTTCCAGCCTTTTTTTCCAAGCTCAGCAATCCATTTCAGTCCTCAGACTCCTAATCACTGCCCATTTCTGCAGGTAGCTTGACAGACAGACCATTCCCTTTGACCAGTAATGGGAGCTTGTTCCCTAACGCTCCTTGTCTGCAGAACTGCTGCAGGATTTTCTCTCCTGTTTACTCTTGCATCAGGCCTTGGCTCGCCTTGATTTTTTCCAAGCAAGATACTCTGCCAGGCCCATGGCAAACTCAGATGCAGATGTTTTTGAAGAACTTCATCTATCACAACAGGGTCCCTCATAGGAAGCCTCATCAATGAACTATCATAAAATGCCTGGGCACACGGCACAAGTGTGGTGGAGCACAACTCCCATGCATTAGAGCAGTGGTTTCCAAATCATGGATCAGGACCCAGTACTAGGCCACAGAACCTCAGGTACTGGGTTGCGGCACCTCCTGCTGCCGCTGCCAAAAGACTGGAATTCATTGCTCAAAAAATGTAATTATTGTGTTATGGGCATAAGTTTTTTCTTCCACTGGGTCCTGAGAAAAAAAAGTTTAAAAAGCACTGCATTAGAGGGTCAAACTATCCTGTGACAATCCTCCAAGCCCTTCTCTATGGAGTATTTAGAGCCCAGAGGCTTCCTTCCCTACCTGAGGTACTAGCCCTGCAGGGTGAAGATTTTCTCTTCACAGCCTGACAGCACTAGCACTGAGATGATGGTTCATGGTGTCTCCTGATCAAAAAAATATTGGTGTGTTTTTAATCAAAGTGGATTACCCTCAACACATTTCCTGTCTTTTCTCAAGAAAAAAGGTTTGAAACAAAAACCATCCAGATTCAGTTGAACATGAGAAACCAACGACAAAAATGAATTTTGGGTGTAACTCCACAATAGATACCCTTTTTGTTTGGTTTGGGTTTAAAAAATTTTTTTTTTTTTTAAGTTTCCCTTTTTTGGCTAAAACCATTTGTCAAAGTTGACCTAAATTCACAAGTGACTTTTGGTGCTCTGAAAAGTGTGTCTTCATTAAAGTTTACTATTCACTGAAAGAAAACAAACACACCACACTCCCAATTCTACTCAGCATTGCCCCAGGCATTTACTATTGAATGCTAGGGTCATTAAGAAAGTCTATGCAGTGCTGCTTCTATTATGCCCCACGGGCTAGGACCAAAAGACAATTTGGAACATACATCAGAACCCCAGCTGTGTGATACTTCAAAGTTTAACAACCTTGCAAGGAAGAAAGAGAAATATTCTCCTTAAACTCTGATGATAGGACAAGAAGGAGTGGGCTTAAATTACAGCAAGGGAGGTTTAGGTTGGACATTAGGAAATAATTCTTAACTGTCAAAATGATTAACTACTGAAGTAAGTTGCCTGGAGGCAACTTTCCATCACTGGAAATTTTTAAGCACAGTTTAGACAAACACCTCTCAAGGATGGCTTAAGAAGGTACTTGGCAACGTCACCTCTATGCTGCATGCGCACATGGCTATGCAGGTATTTCAGACGCCCAAGCAGTGCGACCAGACTGGCGAGTTTTCAAATCTCCTGCCCTGAGCATGCTCAGGACAGGAGCAACCTAGCCAGGGAGCTACTGGGATGCCCCTGTACCTAAGGGGGAAGGGGCCCTGTGGGTCAGAGAGCCTTTGCATAGACAGGGAAGGAGCCCAGGGAGCCAGTGGACAGGCAGGGAAAGGGCTCAGAAGCCAACAGGTGAGCAGGTGGGTCAGGAAAGGGGCTCAGGGAGTCAGCTGGAAGGCAGGCAAGGCACCTGGCCATAGACAGTTCCTTGTGTTTTCAGATCTTTCTTGAAAATGAGTTTAATATCAACACACCAATGTTGTATTCATTTTGAGAGACTGAAAAAAAAATATCATCTAGTTATGTTGATGGGGGACATACTGTTAGAAGACTAGATCTTGCCTTATTCCTGCTCAGCTAGTGGCTCCCTAAAGCCAAAATAGCCCTGAGAAAACCAAAACTAAACAATTAATGTGCCATGGATTCCTACAGAAGCTGAATGTGCCACCACCCTGATCCTTATATACTCCATAGATACTAAAGATGTGAAAAATGGGAGGTATCTTGGCACAGCTTAATAATTTGGGCTGTGCAGATTCCAAAGCAGGGGTGGTTAAAATCCAAGTTAAATTCTATCCATATCCTCAAACTTTAGTGATCAATGGTTGTTCTGATTGAAGGCCATGTGTAGTTGGTTCTACTGATCATATGTAAAGTTTGAGGAGCACTTAGAACCTACAATCCTTAATTAATACTGGTGTCTGTTTTAATGTGCAATTACAAAAAATTAAGGCCAAAAAAATTGTGAATCAGCTTTGGCAGCAAGCGAGTCAGTGGAGCTGATACACAAATTAGTCAGCAGCTTAAATTCAATAGGACTGTTCTATCAATTTAAATTTTTTGATTTTTTAGCAGCTTGGATTTGTCTGAAGTCGATGAAGCAGTTATGTGTAATGTTTACTATGCAGATTAAAATTCATTAATTCATTTTCAAAGCCAATTCACCACCCTTGATCTTCCAGGGTCAAAAAAACCTTCTGTTCTTGCTTAAATCAACTAAATTATGAACACAAAACAAAGGTATGAAACTTCCAGCATTCAAGCCAAATATGGCAAGCGTTTTAGCATTACCTAGCAATTTGATCCTTAAATCTGAATTTACACAATTTTGCGGCAGTCAAACTGAATAGTAACCTACCTTCGGGGGAGCCATTCTACACAATTATAGTGATTGGGAAGGTAAATACATTTACAAAATGGTTGTGGTTCTGTGTTACAATTCTAAGCAAGTTGGGTGGTGTTTGTGGGAAATATGGTGCAAGCCCACCAGTCTTTTGTGATAGATATTCTCAGATTATTTCAGTGTGGAATTTTATTTTGTTGTAACTTTAGGTGTGTTGGGGTAGTAACTTGAACAGTGAATGAAGTTTACAAAGCCTCTTTCCCAAAGCATGTGAATGATTTGAATTGGGTAACCTTCAGAAGAATGAAAATAGAACTCCTCTCTAATCCACAGAAAATAAAGAAAATATAACTTTTTCTCAGAGAAAATAAACCCTTCAGTGTTGCTATTAAAGAAGCATCTTACAAAGTGGCATTTTCTCCCACAAAAGCTCACACAATAAATACATTTGTTAGTCTTTCAGTGCCACAGGACTCCTTACTTGTTATTAAAGTAGTAACATATCAAGAGAGGGATGTGACTGTAGAATACGTTGGTTGAAATAAATTATATTCTTTGAAATATTTCACAAAAGGTTTGTGTCCACAGGGCTGGAAGTCCTCTCCTGGAATGCAAGCTACAGTTATAGGGTCAGCAATGTCCTCAAACTTCACAGCTGTTATCTCACCAGTCATTAGGAGAACTGTGTTTTGATTACAAATGCATGACAACCTGAAGTCAATAACGGTTGTTCCTCTGCCTCTGTCAGCTTGACTAATGTGACTTTCTCTATGGGGTATAAGGACTAAATCTTCACTCCATTTTATTTCAGTTCCTAAGAGTTTCAAGCAGTCCTGTTAAAAATGTCTTTTTTTTTTTCCTGAAAAAGAGATTGCATTGAAGCCAAAGTTTGAAGTAGTGTTGTAATTCCCTTCCAAATTGCATGGTCTCTGACAGTCTGTTAACAGAACAATTACAAGGAGTAACTTTTTTTCCCTTACAGTCTTAAAGCAAGAGAGTTACATATTAATTTAGTAGAAGAGAAGACTACTAAGAAAACAAGACTATTTGTCTTTTCAAAAAAATAATTGAATGTTCCCTCTACGAGCCTCCGGCAGCCGAGCAACTCATGTTGCTTGCTGCATGGCGCCCCCCCACCGCCTGCGCAGGCCCGATCCTGGTGCCCCCCCGCGGGCCCGATCCTGGTGTGCGCCCCCCCCCCCACGGGTCCACTCCCCTGGTAACCCCCCAGCCTGCCCAGCCCCTCCCTGCCATCCTACCCTGCCGCTGGAGTGGCATGGCCCTGCCACACCTCCTGGGGCCAGAGAAGCACTAACGGAGCATGCTCAGACATTCTGGGCATGCTCCATTAGAGCTTCTCTGGGCAGGAGTTTTAATAGCTCCCTGCTCCAGAGGAGCTCTGAGCAACGTCAAGAGCAGTTACCTGTAAAGTTTTGTAACCTTGGCTGTACTGCACATGCTCAGATCTGGTGGACATGCTCAGTAAAGTTCCCTGTAGCTTCTTTAGTGAACTTCTGCCCATACTTGCTATCATTTTTTGCTCCCTCTTTTTACAGGTGTTGAATCTGGATCAAAATGGGTGAGTTTGGTGTGCTGGCTGGGCAGTGTGTGATCAGGGGGCGAAATGTGACTGTCCTGGGTGTTTGGGCACTCTGGTGGAGGGGCAGGAGCAGCGCAAGGTGACAAAACAGGGGATGGGGGGGGGAGAATGCAGCGTCCAGCCGAGGGCTGAGGGCTGCCAGGTTTTAGAAAAGTGCCACAAAGTCTGCATTCACAGGGACAGGGGCTGTAATATTCACCCCAAGGGGAGAGTCCTGTCCCCTGATTGCAAACATGTGTTGGGGGTGCTTCATTGTTTTCACACTATTGGGGAAAAAAGTGTTTTTCTGAGACACGGCTGTGGCTTTCAAAGCTGGCTTGGAGAAGCCAGCTTCTCCTCTTAAAGGCACAGGCATCCCAATATCTTAAGCCATCAGCATCCATACTTGGTATCTGTTTTTGCTCCCTTTTTTCAGGTGTTGAAGTGGGATCAAATGGGTGGGTTTGGTGTGGTGGCTGGGCAGTGTGTGATCAGGGGGTGAAATGTGACTGTCCTGGGGTGTTGGGCATTCATTTGGAGGGGCAGGTGACAAATCAGGGGATGGGGTGGGGGGGAGAATGCAGTGTCCAGCTGAGGGCTGCCAGGTTTTAGAAAAGTGCCACAAAGTCAGGATTCATAGGGACAGGGGCTGTAATATTTACCCCACTGGGAGAGTTCTCTCCCCTGATTGCAAACATGTGTTGGGGGTGCTTCATTGTTTTCGCACTATTGGGGAAAAAATTGTTTTTCTGAGACACAGCTGTGGCTTTCAAGCTAGCTTGGAGAAGCCAGCTTCTCCTCTTAAAGGCACAGGCATCCCAATATCTTATGCCATGAGCACCTGTATTTCTGATGTGTTATTTTATTGTGATTATTAATTCTCACACTTTAAACTTTTAGAGCATAAGAATTTTTTTCATTTGTTCCAGATTGCCGAATTGCTTGTCCTGCTAAGAATACTTGATTTGCCATTGTTCCGCAAATGAAGATTCCCTTTTCCTGTGGTTATTGATTTTCAAATCTGTATGCAATTACAGTTATGTTTTAATGTCTGTTATGTTACTGATAACACTCTTGCTGCATTTTAATAAATATTGGAGATTTTTGAATGCAATTTGTTTTATAGTAATGTTTTCTTATGATAGATGCATCCATTTATATTATTACCTGTGTATTACAAGTTTCAAGTAGGCACCTGCATCTCCACTATGAAATGAACTAGACTCCTGTGGTTCTCATTTGCACTTGCTAAGTCACAGAGGGGGAGTCAAGCCACATTCAGAATCTGTTATTCCAGGGTTAGGTATGTGGATGTCCCTCCCATGGAATGTGAGACCTGCCTAGTCTCTTGTGACACAGTTTCTATACTGTGTGTATTTGTAACAAACAGTTTGGATTTAGAGAAGGTCCATTCCAGTTCTGTCTTCTGTAGTACTCTTACATATGCAAGAGTATAACAGAATGACAGCCTTTGTCTTTTCCATTTGTATTAAACCAATGAAAGCCATGCCTCCTCCCCGCCCCCCGCCCCAGGACAGTGTTTTTGTCAGACTTGCAAATTCATGCCTGTGTTTGTTTTGTAAATTAAACCAAGCTTGTAGTCTTATGGCATTTAAACACCAATAGACTGATTCTTGCCTGAACTTTTATGCAAGACAATCCCACTTGGTGAGATGCTTTGAAGAGAGGTAATTTTCAGAATGGGATGAAAAGTACAGCCATTTCAGTTCATCCATTCGGTGAAGACTTATAATTCTTTTTCTTGATGGGACCTGATGGCCAAACCATGTTTAAGCTGTGACTTCACAAGTGACCTGAATAAATTTTCTAGCAAACTGTTGCTTTTCTACCATCAAAGCTTTTATCTTAACTGACTTTGTAAGACCAGTGGCCTTTGTGTGTAGATGGATCACAGTCATGGCAACAAAGCAGTGCACATCATGCATTTTTCTGCTTCCTACATGTGCTGCTGAGTACTCAAGGCATGTTTTAGATAAAATATAAGCTGTCATGTACACCAAGCCTTATCAAACTTGCCTTCATGATTTTCAGAGAACTGAACCGAACCAAGCTATATATTATTTCTTCTTTAGACTCTTTTCTGAAGGTGACGAAAATGATTGGAAATCAAGACCTTCAATCATTTTTAGGTTGTCTGTGTTGGAGAAATATTAAAAATACATCAGTTTCCTTTGATGTTTTTCATACTACTTATCATGCAGTATAGGTTAAAAAAAAAGATGAAATGGGTTTTTGTATATAAATGAGTGTTTTGTTCCTCACAGGTTATAGTAACTCTGCTAATGAGGATATTGGGGGGGGGCGGCTCCTCCTTAAGCTAATGAACCCATGTCTGCACACAAAATTTTGAATTACTTCTCAGAGTAACTCTATCCTCTATTTATAAAATTGAACTCAAAATTAAGAAACATCTTTCTTCGCTTCACAGCTCTCACCAAGAAATGCCAACCATAGCCATTTATTATCACTTTAAATTGTCAATATGCAGAGACTGACTTTGGTATGTTTCCTTGTGTTGATTTTTTTTATGAAAACATTCCTACTGTCATGTCTAGACCCACTATTTCTTCCCTAAAATAAATGATTAATAATCTCTTCTCCTACATCGGAGACCCCATCAAGTTATTACATAACTTTACATCCTAGTTATTCTGTCTGATCCGGACGTGATTTCTGTGTCCACCACTCTGATTGGAAGACTGTATTTGCTCTGACCCATGAGCTGCAGTGAGTGTCCAGAGCCCCCACCCCCTGCACGGAGCTCTTTTTTTCTTACTTAAAAGATGGCTGTTGTACTCAAACTATGGCACAGTTCCCCAGGATTATACTGGAACAAGTATACTAATGTAAATCATTTTTAAATTAAATTTGTTTTGTTTATTAGAGAAATTTGGTGACATCAAGGTTTGCACCACTGGGATATGATGAACATAATTTCCAAGAGAGTTCTATAGACATAAACAGATATCGTAGGTAAGTTTCTGATCCCAGTACAATTATAATCAGTTTGCAGAAA